>OZ017738.1:241463930-241536430 GCA_963969285.1 Odontomyia ornata
TCATCATCCTCATCATCCTCATCATCCTCATCCTCATCATCCTAACATCCATCATCCTCATTCATCCTCATCATCCTCATCATCCTCATCATCCTCATCATCCTCATCATCCTCATCATCCTCATCATCCTCATCATCCTCATCATCCTCATCATCCTCATCATCCTCATCATCCTCATCATCCTCATCATCCTCATCATCCTCATCATCCTCATCATCATCGTGGCAACAATGCCACTTTGATTGCATATCACCTTTCATCACGGATATCTGACACATTTCAGGATGAGACAATGCCATAGCTGGCTATTTGTCAAGGATAAATATGACGCAATCAATTAACTTCACCACTATTGCCCTAGCTCAGAAGGATTACCCGGAGCTCCGAGCGCTGTTGCGTAGCTACAACCAGCCACTTAAGTGGACGCAACAGAGCTTAAATGCCTTCTCCCTAACTCTCCACTGGATCATCACTTCGGAGAGGACACGATCATTCATCCCGTAGTAATTCCGAGCGATAGTCATGCAGAACATCCATAGCGTCTCTCACTCATGCACCCGAGTGACCAGGAAGATGACTGCCGATCACTACCTATGGCCCTCCATGAACTTCTGATATGAACAAGTTTGTCAAAGTCTACTTGCCATGGCAGCGTAACAAAATCACTCGGGACACAATATCACCACTGCGAAAATACAGCCACCCAATGCAGGGTTCGAACACAGTAACATCGACCGCATCGGACAACTTCTCCCGAGTGAAGGATTCCGGTACTGCCTGACCATCGTGGACAAGTTCTCTCGCTGGCCCAAGGTGATCCCAATTGAGACAATCATTGCCACAGCAGTCACAGGGGCTCTAATCAACATATGAATCAGCCATTTTAGAGTCCCTGCACGCATCATGACCGACCATAGCCAGGTATTTAAACTAACTAGGCTACTCGAGATCACGCACTTGCGGACGACATCCTACGATCCGGCTTCCAATGGCTTAGTGAAACTGTGGCATTGCATCGTCAAACCCACTATCCACTGCCAGGACTCACCCCATTGGATCAAAGCACTACCGATTATACTGCTAAGACTACGATCAACACTGAAGGAAGACATCGAATCGACGCCGGTCGATATGGTCTATCAACTGAGCTTTCGCTAATGCCTCCATCTCCGTAATCCACTGAAGATCACGTCGGGGTCACCAAAATTTATGCTCGCGTATCTCTGTTGGGCAATTTGTAGAAAAAAACCAGTTGCTTGCTAATGTGCTGGATCGCCAAATCAGCCCAAATAACTTGTTCTGGGAGTTGTTATAATATTCTTTATGACCAGGTGAATCACCAAGCCACTACAACTTCCCTTTAATCTCCTGATTGCCGGTTACTATTGCTAAAGCAATTACTGCATCGAGATTCTGTTGCGGATCAATATGTGAAACACCAATTGCTTGAATTGAAACTGCAATATTGCTTTTTGCAATGTGAGTATTCTTCACACTGCCTCCTTAAACCTGACCGTCTTGCTAGGTTTGAATGCAGTGAAAAGTAAAACTTACAATCAGCTGTTATGTCAATGACGTCATTACTTTTTTTTGTCAGCTGTCGTGACATTTCTCCAGTAAGTGTCAGATTATTGTCGAATTTTGGAAGGGAAAGTAATTGGCGGCACTTTGTTGCCTTAGAAATCGTTAAGCAGGATAGCCTGAATTGTTTGTTGTGGGTCGTGTAGGAAGTTTCAAAGCAGTTAAGTAAGCATTTCATACATATTCAAATCAACATTAACCTGAACTTCATTCAATTTCATATCGATGAAACTTCGTTTAAGTACATACCGTTTCTATAGAAGTACAAATCGGTTCATAGACGAAGCAATAGAGCCAATGCTAAGTCATCTAATATGAAAAACAAATCTGGTACGTCTAAAATCTTACCAAGAAGTAAACCCTCGAATGGCAATGCAGCACCCGGAAAATTGACTCTACGTCATAACAATTCATCAGATGATGAAACGGTTAAGGATAACGGATATGAAAATAATCGTGGCTCAACAAGAACCCGAAGAGCATGTTTTCCCTGCCGGAATAATGCCTTGAACGGCATTTCATCGTCAACTCTCTTAACACCCGAGCCGGCACCAGGTCTAAGTCGAAGTAGCGCCCAGCTAGGAGCATCTCGAGCTACCAGTTAAGAGGAATCAAGTAGCGAAATGAAATGTACCGCTCGAGACAAAACACTGCTGATGAACAAGATGAAGATGGAAAAAAACGTATATAATCACAACATTGATACAATTTGCCTTATTTTTTCATTTTTCGCGCAATTTTTTCAGAAACCTAATAGAAAGCTGATACGACGAAAAAAGTCATCAAAATCGGATTCTACCGTCAAGGAAGCGATAGCTCGTGAAATCATAACAAACAGACGAAATCCAAGTCAAGTACGAATTAATCGCAATAGCAATACCTGAAGATGATTCAGAAGATGAACCACGGACATTAAATCGACAAAATCTACCATTGACTGAATAAAGAGCCAGACCTGTTCGCAATATAGGTAAATACTTGTAAATTGTCATTAAATTCTAATTTGTATACAATTTGACTTTCAACTGCTGAAGATGATGATGATGGTACAGCATCATTACTAGTTGTTGAATTTGCATGCTATCGTGTTAGTGAGCCACCAAGTGTGGAACTACTAGACATTTGATAATTGCGCATTGGTTATATTGATCTATGAACCGCGCTAGTATTGTCATTGGTTATTCAATTCTCGAGAACAACCAATGCACAATCGTCAAAGGCCTAGTAGTTCTACACTTACAACATAAAAAAATCTGCTTTATTTTTTAAGTTTTCAATCAATTTTTTCAGAAACGTAATCGGAAGCCGATACGATGAAAAAAGTTGTCAGAATCGGAACAAACTGTCAAGGCAACGATAGCTCCTGTAATAACAAACAGACGAAATCCGCCTCAACTACGCCAAGTACGACCGAATCGCAATAGCAGACGATTTGAGGATGAACTACCGATATTAAGTCAACAAAATCGACCATTAACTGAACAAAGAGCCAGCACCCGGATCATCGACTAAACATCATAAAAATACATCATGGCTCAACAAGAACTGAAAGTGCACGCTTTCCTTGCCATTTTTTAAAAACAACTTTGTAGCTTGATCTGCTTTTTATTATAGCTGAATTGAAAATAAAATAAATTTTAAATAAAATGATTAAGCTATATGCTTCAATATATTTTATAATTTATCATCAATTGACAAATTTTTTTATAGATGTTAATGCAGTAACAATGAGTATGGACGTAGAGCCGTGATGATTTGAGATGGCTAGTGGATATTAAATCCCGATTTGGTGTGTTGCGCTGCTAACAATGAATCAATCTCATTGAATATTCTTGTACCCTGATTATAAAACGTCTGCTATTTTCCCCACGATTGCAGTAATAATGTTGAAAAATTTAGAAAGTTATAGCAAGTATTATGAACTGTTAAATATTTTTTCAAACTAATTTAAGAAGGGATCGAAGATTTCTGTGAATTTAGAGGAAAAAGGATCTGTATCTATGCTAGTGAGGGAAGCAGATAAGAAATATTGAAAGTCATTTAGATTTTAAGTTCCCTTAGGTTAACAGGCAACTCAATCTTAATTTAACTATTGAAGTTTCTTAAGAGTTTCCCGTTGGATAAACAGTCTGCGATAACTATCTTTTGCTATAAAAGCTAAATCTGTTATCGCGTGCATTTCTGTTCTGGATAACTTCATGTTAAAAATTCCTATTAAACTTGCTCTCTTTTTGTATGCAGCTAGGTTGAAAAGCAAGCATACAACAGTTTTGATCGTAACGTACTGTACCAAATAATTCTTTGCTTCGGTATCCTAGCCAAATTAGCCCATCTTATCAAAATGACGTGGACAACCTCCCTAGTTTGCACTCATAACCAACTCACCGACGCCTTTAACACCAAAAGCGGACTAAAGCAGGGAGATGGGCTGGCCCCATTGCTATTCAATTTGACACTGGGTAAGAAAGCTACCTGTCCATCTAAGAGATACACACGTTAAGCCAAGTGGTAGCCTATGCAGATGATAGCAACATTTTGTCACGGTCGCTAACACTCGGCAAAGAACTTTTCCTGAAACTCTACAGCGAAGCAAAACTAGTAGGGCTACAAATCAATGCGAATAAAACAAAGCTCATTACGCAGTCAAGCAAAAATACCCCAAGTGCACAAAATATAGCACTTGGCGAATACACTGCCGAAAATGTGGGCGAAGTTGTGTATCTAGGCGCCTAAATAACGGGAACGATAATAAAAGAGAATATGTACGATGACAAATACAGCTCGCAAAAAAAATATTGCATTCATTCATGACGATCTTGATAACCAGCTGCATACACAGGAAGACTAAACTCCAAGTAAAGAAATCTGTGATAAAATCTGTGTTATGCTATGAACTTGAAAAAGATGGACCCTAACTCAAGCATCTGCAAACATACTCGACGCCTTTGAGGGACGGGTCCTGAGGCGGGTGATTGGAACGAAGCTAGACGGGGACGAATGGTGAATTCAACACAACCATGAAATATTTGACTACTCGGAGGTCTCACTAGGCTGGCCACATGAATCCTATGGATGAACAAGGGATACCCAAAAAGGTATTTGTTGGGAGAACTGAAGAGCGGAGACCAGTGGGGAAACCGAGGAAATGCCGGTCTGACTCGATCGACGAAGGCAGTTCATCACTGCTCGGATTTCAAAATTGGAGGATGTGATCGATGGACCCAGATGCTATTTGCAAGAAGCGAAGACCGGAGAGGGGTTGTAGTGCAAAGAAGAAGAAATTGAAAAAAGTGAATTTCGCACTTATGTAGACCAATAAATTTTTTATTTCATAAACAATGAAAATCATGTCTTATAAAAAAAAAATTTAATGAAGAATAAATTATCACAATAATGCCATTTTTTGGATAAAAATTATTGCTTTAAGCCTTAATTAAATTAATTAGAAAAAAATTTTGTAGTTAGTTATGAATAAATGAATTCAATGCTGCCAAATGCTATGAATCAAAAAACACTCAACAATTTGTACCATAAATTAAACTGCGAATAAAAATCGAATTCGATATTGTTCATTTTAATTGGACAGTCTTTTTATCTTTGGAATTATATTTCAAAATATTGCTAATCTTAATAAAATATTTAGTCAACGAGGAATAAAAAATTCATGTATTTTAAAATGCTATGAAATGCAAAATATCAATATTTTGCATATTAAATGAACATAAAAAAAAAATAATTCAATTTTGCTAGCTTTGATTAGGACGCTCTTTTCAAGCAATCACTTTTTCTTTGGTATGTATTTAAAAAATAGAATCTTAATTAAATTAATTATAAAAGAATTTGTGATGGATGTATTAATTATGGATTTCAAAATGCTGTGAACTGAAAAAAACAAAATCAATAATTGGTATAATAAATGAAAAATTAATAATAATCTAATTCAATACAACTAATTTTCTTCTGGACAATCTTTTAAAGGAATCGCTTGTTTCTTTGGATAAATTTTTAAAAAAAAATATTTGTCCATGTGGACGAAAACGTTTTTAAAGTTGCTAGTGATTGGTGTTCCACCAAGTTCACAGTTTTCTTCTGTGTATGCATCTAATTTGCTTAAATTTTTTTTTTATTTTCAAAATGTTCTGATATTACCGTTTGAAATATCTGATATGCCATAAATGACATATCTATACAAAAATTTGACGGCCATTTAAACCTCCGCGATTTAAATTTTCGAGGCAGAAAAGTCTTCGTCCATTTTTATATTTAAATTTACATTTTTACAAAAGAATGCGGAGCATGTTGGACAAGTTGTTCTTTCGGAGTCCTTTTGTCCAACATATTCCAATACATAGAATAAACTATTTTCACATTTGGGGCTTATTTCCGTAAAATCTACTTTCAATTGACTAATTTTGATTGCACCTTGACGACTAGAGTAAAATTTCAAAAGGGAAGTTACTTTCATTTTCCGTTCTAGTTCTAAAATTTGTTGAACAGACACATTATGATTTGTTCCGCTTGTTCGTCCATATCGAGAAAATCGGGCCTCTAGTGGATCAGTTTGCAGTTTCCCTAATAAAACAAAGGGAATCTGCAAATTCGTTAAAAGATATTCAGCTATTAAAATTAATGGTTGCTGTCGTAAAACTTTTCGTGAAAACTATGTGCCATAGTTTAATGAAAACGAAACTATGTTCTGAACTTTTTTTATTGATTGCTCGACCCGTTTTTTATATCAATTTAATGTAAATGTATACGTTTATGTGCTCTTCCTGAGACATAATTGAAACTCACCGGAACGGATCATATTTTGGATACCTCAGATAGTGCAAATTACTTTATGATTTTTTTTATCCAAAACTATTTTTTGAATTGAGTTGCATAAATATTTATAACTTGAACAATTTTTAAAGCGGAAAATGTGTAGTACACGTCGAAACCATCTACAATTAACATTTCTCTTCTTTAATAATTTTTCCCATAAAAAAAATGTTAATCCAACTCAATTAGAAAATATCTGCGGACGTTGGACGTTATCGAAAGAATTGACTACAATCTACCGTTTATTGAGAAAATTAAGGATACTGACCCTTTACATCATTCATGACCAAAAGATTCGGTACCGTTCATCCAATCCTTGAAAAGTCGCAAAGTAATGTGTAGATTTTGTATGAAATTGCATTAAAATTTAATTTCTCGATTTCAATGTACCCTATTCAACTGTTAATATCTACAGAGCCCTTGAAAATATCACAATTCTGAGCCGATACATTTCAGTTTTTGAAACGTCTGCAGTCAAAGTTTTTAGATGCGTCGATCAGTTATGCTGAAAAATCGTGGCGACAGTCGGAAATTTCTTGTTTTAACGATAATGTCCTTGACTGTTATTTGATTTTCATATCCTTCAAATTGACCTAATGGAAATTAAAGTCGAGAATGGTCTCTTGTATGTATTCCCGTTCAAAATTCATGCGTGAACATACATAACAAAAACAACGAAAAAATATACGGGTCAACGGATAACCTTCTCTACTTTAGAAGGCGGTTAAAAATAAAAGCATACATTTTATTTTTCGTCTGGAAGTATCCCAGCTTAAGATCAATCATCGCTCAATTTATTTTAAAAGGATAATTTTTTATACGAAAGTAAATATTACCAGCAATAAATTTGAACGACTTATGTATGTAGCTGTACTGTAGCAGCAATCCTTTATATTAAAGTGCCAACTGTTTTACTGAAGCAAATGTCCGTTCTTCCACTTGGGAATTATCTTTCCACATATAATGGCTATTACATCACTGATCAAATGTTTCATTCAAGACAAAAAAACTCAAACAAGGATTGCTGCTACAGTACAGCTACATACATAAGTCGTTCAAATTTATTGCTGGTAATATTTACTTTCGTATAAAAAATTATCCTTTTAAAATAAATTGAGCGATGATTGATCTTAAGCTGGGATACTTCCAGACGAAAAATAAAATGTATGCTTTTATTTTTAACCGCCTTCTAAAGTAGAGAAGGTTATCCGTTGACCCGTATATTTTTTCGTTGTTTTTGTTATGTATGTTCACGCATGAATTTTGAACGGGAATACATACAAGAGACCATTCTCGACTTTAATTTCCATTAGGTCAATTTGAAGGATATGAAAATCAAATAACAGTCAAGGACATTATCGTTAAAACAAGAAATTTCCGACTGTCGCCACGATTTTTCAGCATAACTGATCGACGCATCTAAAAACTTTGACTGCAGACGTTTCAAAAACTGAAATGTATCGGCTCAGAATTGTGATATTTTCAAGGGCTCTGTAGATATTAACAGTTGAATAGGGTACATTGAAATCGAGAAATTAAATTTTAATGCAATTTCATACAAAATCTACACATTACTTTGCGACTTTTCAAGGATTGGATGAACGGTACCGAATCTTTTGGTCATGAATGATGTAAAGGGTCAGTATCCTTAATTTTCTCAATAAACGGTAGATTGTAGTCAATTCTTTCGATAACGTCCAACGTCCGCAGATATTTTCTAATTGAGTTGGATTAACATTTTTTTTATTGGAAAAATTATTAAAGAAGAGAAATGTTAATTGTAGATGGTTTCGACGTGTACTACACATTTTCCGCTTTAAAAATTGTTCAAGTTATAAATATTTATGCAACTCAATTCAAAAAATAGTTTTGGATAAAAAAAATCATAAAGTAATTTGCACTATCTGAGGTATCCAAAATATGATCCGTTCCGGTGAGTTTCAATTATGTCTCAGGAAGAGCACATAAACGTATACATTTACATTAAATTGATATAAAAAACGGGTCGAGCAATCAATAAAAAAAGTTCAGAACATAGTTTCGTTTTCATTAAACTATGGCACATAGTTTTCACGAAAAGTTTTACGACAGCAACGAATATGAAATAAACGTAAACGAATTTTATGGTTAAAAACGATCTTTTTGTTACTTCGCGATGTCATTACATAATAACGATGCAGGTGTGGGTTTCAGTTATTGAAGTTACTTATGAGAACTACCATATGGGACGGATATGCGTAATAACGGAAAAGTAATGCAGCGATACCATAAAAGAATAATAATAGTAATGGACGTATATAGATTCAAATTTAGATAACTGTTATCAATTTTTTCGCAAGGTTCATAATTTTCACACCTTATATAGATGAATAAGCCTTAGCAGATAAGCAATGATGAACCCATAAGCCGAAGGTCCCAGGTTCAAATCTCGTTGGGTGCAACGTGATTTAGTTCAGGTGATTTTTCGGACAGACTATGAGTGTTCACTCAGTGGTGATATTGACTGATTTAATCAGATCATATCACAGCTGAGTGGGCACAGGGGAGAATGGTACTGACCAAACCACCTTCCGAAAAAATCAATACGGTCATGAAAATTAGATACTCTAACTATCTCTAAGCGAAGGCCCGAGTGGCCCGTAGTGCTACAAAGAAGAAGAAGCAATGATGACTTGGGTTAGAAAACTTTCTTATAGATAGTAAATTCCTCTCTAAAAGCGTGAAAAAAAATAAAATAAAACTCGACTTAGAAATGCCCTTTGGAGAGTGAAATAAATTTCATAGAATCAATACCAAATCAATTTCCTCGTTTGGACATACTTATTTGTAATTCGTTTAATAAAATGAATACACGGGGAAAAACTGACTTGGCACCGATTCCATGAAATTTATTTCTCCCTTTGAAGAGCATTTCGATGTTGGTTTTCAGTATTTTTTTTGTAAAATTATTTACGCGATAATTTGATTTTTCGATATTGATTTTCATCCGAGCCAATTTCGAAAAATGAAATAAGTGTGCAAAATCAAAAGAAAGATTTTTCATTCGTATTTGATAAATGCTTTCAATCAATTATATGAATGAAGCAATCATTGCTGAAGATAGACAGACGAACAAGATATGAATTTATTGAAGTTTTTTAAATTTAGTTTACAAAACTCTGATACGATAAATACCGATAAAGAATATCATCTAATTTAAAAATAGCTTACGATTGTTTGAGCTTAATAAGTCGAGCATATTACATCTTCCTCGTTCAAATGCCGCTCACAAATAACGCTGTGATCCGGAAGACACTCCTGGGCATGTTCTGCCACTGCCAGCCATTGTTGCCGGAGTTGATCTTGTTGGGGCAGCAGAAAGTAGCGTTTTGATGGCACTCCATTTGCTGATCTCTACAGAGCAAAATTTCACCATTCCTACAAAGTCAATAAAAAAGCAGTAACGTTATAAATTAATGCGGTAAATGTTCTATTTATCTTTTAATTGTTTGATCAATTGATCACCACCTTAAACGTATATGCCTATAAAAAACCATGTGCCTGAAAAAATCAGAAACTTATATCATTCTTTATACAGCGCTTATGTTAGGAAAATTTCAAGAAGTTCTATGTGAATATGGTAAGAGATGTATGCTTAATTATATCAAAAGCTAAAGACTCTTTCAGTTAGCACTTATAATAAGCATGTTTTTATACACCAAATCCCGTCGAGTGGCATCAAACTCTAATAAAACCAGGGAAGTTAAGGCTGTACGAAACCGAAAACACACTTCACTGAAAGCTGCGTCAATAATCAATACGTACAATTTGGGAAACGGCACTGATTGACTTAGGAACTACTTAAGTTTGAAATTTAAACAATCCGCGTAACTTTTATTCTGGGTGCTTGATCTACGATTTTTGGTTCAAACTAAGTTACTTCACCTTACACTTGATATAAAATTCTTAGCAAAAATGTAAAACAATTACCTTTCACGTCACCTTGCAAAATTTTTCTATCAAATTCCACATTTAATTTTCCTGTTTTTCCTAAAACAAAAGAACAGCTGTTGTTCGCATATGAATTACATATTGTAAATTGAATTACCTTTCCCCGTCTTTATGGATGCGCATTTCCACTCAAAACACTGCCTCCTATAAAATTTAATTGGATTTAACCACTACCTCCTTAAACCTGGCCATCTTGCTAGGTTTGATAATGCAGTGAAAAAGTAAACTGACAATCAGCTGTTTTATCAATGACGTCATTACTTTTTTGCTTTTATTATCAACTCCCGTGACATTTCTCCAATGTCAGATTACTGTCAAATTGTGGGAGTAATAGTTATCGCGGGAATTTGTTGCCTGAGAAATAGTTCAGCAGGATAGCCTGAATTATTTTTGTGAGTCGTATAGTCGTGTAGGAAGTTGCAAAGCAGGTAATTAAGTATTTCATACATATTTTGATCAACCATAACCTGATCTTCATTCAATTTCAGATCGATGAAACTTCGTTTATGAACATTGTGTCATATCTCCTTAATCAGTGCTCGTTAAGGACCATTTTTAATATTTCATCCTAGACTGAATTCTAGACAGAATCCGGAACAAGTGAACAAGTGTGGTAGGCTTAAAAGCGTTTTATAATATTTAATATCATGTAATATTAGTATTGATTCCTTTCAGTAAATTATCAACTTTACACATAACAGAATGCTACAGTTAAATCGCTTGCACTAGAAGTAGTCACATTGGTTTCCCGCAATAAGGAATGTGTAAGTGAGATAGCAGCGTGCGAAATACAGGGAAGCTATTTTGTTGCGCTAAAAGATTGATTTAAGAGACCAACAAATGAAAGTACTGAAAACACTTTCAGGGCTTCTGAATTCACAAGAGATGATAAAAGAAGCTCAAAATAAAGGTAAAGTGAATTCTTGGCAAACAATTATAAAATATTTACTTCCTGTTTAGGTGCTGTGATATATCTACTGGATATGTTCTGTAATTCAAGGAATCTTCAAATGCCAGAACTTTGTGCTTGCACTAGAAGTAGTCGCATTGGTTTCCCGCAATAAGGAATGTGTAAGCGAGATAGCAGCGTGCGAAATACAGGGAAGCTATTTTGTTGCGCTAAAAGATTGATTTAAGAGACCAACAAATGAAAGTACTGAAAACTTTTTCAGGGCTTCTGAATTCACAAGAGATGATAAAAGAAGCTCAAAATAAAGGTAAAGTGAATTCTTGGCAAACAATTATAAAATATTTACTTCCTGTTTAGGTGCTGTGATATATCCACTGGACATGTTCTGTAATTCAAGGAATCTTCAAATGCCAGAACTTTGTGCTTGCACTAGAAGTAGTCGCATTGGTTTCCCCCAATAAGGAATGTGTAAGCGAGATAGCAGCGTGCGAAATACAGGGAAGCTATTTTGTTGCGCTAAAAGATTGATTTAAGAGACCAACAAATGAAAGTACTGAAAACACTTTCAGGGCCTCTGAATTCACAAGAGATGATAAAAGAAGCTCAAAATAAAGGTAAAGTGAATTCTTGGCAAACAATTATTAAATATTTACTTCCTGTTTAGGTGCTGTGATATATCTACTGGACATGTTCTGTAATTCAAGGAATCTTCAAACGCCAGAACTTTGTGCTTGCACTAGAAGTAGTCGCATTGGTTTCCCGCAATAAGGAATGTGCAAGCGAGATAGCAGCGTGCAAAATACAGGGAAGCTATTTTGTTGCGCTAAAAGATTGATTTAAGAGACCAACAAATGAAGGTACTGAAAACACTTTCAGGGCTTCTGAATTCACAAGAGATGATAAAAAAAGCTCAAAATAAAGGTAAAGTGAATTCTTGGCAAACAATTATAAAATATTTACTTCCTGTCTAGGTGCTGTGATATATCTACTGGACATGTTCTGTAATTCAAGGAATCTTCAAATGCCAGAACTTTGTGCTGTAATTCTCGCTAAAATGACCACTGACCGTTTAAGCGGACCTAAGGTAGGAAAATTATAACATATACAAAATGATAGAAAGCTAATATTGCATAAAATTCTGAAGGTTCGCATAACAGTTTGCAAATTTCTAGCTCCATTATTCGTCAATGCAATGATCGAATCTCCGACAACTTCCGTCCAATTATTCGAATCAATTCACGAGCATACAGAATTAATTTGGAATGTAAAGACAAGATCAAAAGTATGTGATGTTGTTGCTGATATGTGCGATGGGTAAGCTTACAGAGATTACGTAAAGTTTTTAAACAGCTAATATAATATATATTTACGTATAAATGCAGTTTTTGTAAAACACAAATAAAATCCAAAAATTTTGTGGAAAGACCCAGATATTCTTAAAGATAACCCAACGAGGTGATTGTATCTGGCGTTTATTTGCGGCTGTTTGTTAGTAATCCAGCTTGGACTCTGCGCAAGCCGAAGTTATTATCGGATTTACTGGACTTCGTTGTAGACCTTATCAACAAAAATTCGCCGGATGTAAGTTAATTAATTTTTTAAATCACCGGTAAATGGTCTTCTGGAATCTTCATAACGTACTCTTCAATATTTTTAGAAAGATGCATTGGAATCAGCATCTACTGCATTAGTCGAATTATTAAGAGCGCAGCCTAATTAAGCAGATGACATTCCAGTTTGGGGTCACATACCAAAACTCTTCAATTTACTTAACGTACAACCAAAACATACATTGTCAGTATTACATCAATTAGCTCTTTCAGAGGTAAGATCAATTTGCCAGAATTTAATTGATTTTAGATAAACA
Source organism: Odontomyia ornata (assembly GCA_963969285.1). Taxonomy (NCBI): domain Eukaryota; kingdom Metazoa; phylum Arthropoda; class Insecta; order Diptera; family Stratiomyidae; genus Odontomyia; species Odontomyia ornata. The sequence continues at coordinate 241,477,101 of OZ017738.1, forward strand.
TGTATTTTATTTTAGTACTGCGTGACAGCAGTGTCGCAAACTGAATGTATCTTGCCTTTAAAACGGTGTATGGAAAATAACAAGCCACTGATAGAAAAAGTATGTGAAATATTGAGCCGTTTGTTTAAATACCAACATGTGAGTGTAATGATTCGATAAAAACGCTTACTTCTAACTGTTATTGCGTTAATTGTAGGATTCATTCTTTAGAAAGTAATCTAATACCATTCCTGTTAAATTTGCTTGAAAGTCGTATGGAGTATGTAGACAGTCCTTCTGCGGTGAAGGCACAAGTTGTAGCTGCGTTCAAGGCGATGACACACAATTTAAATTATGGTGATCGTGAATCGCAAATTTTATTGGAACATCCAGTGTGGCCAGAGTTTAAAGATCAGAAGTATGACTTATTCATAACGGATGGAAACGTTACAGGCTATTTAACAGGTGAGTTACTTACTTGTTTATGAATTGAATTATTGAATTATTGAATGAAATATCGATAAATTACCAAAATGGATTAAATACTTTACGCATATTTTTCTGCCAAGTATCGTGTTTGTTTCTTCTAATTCTCAATTCGGCTATGATGGGTATTAACTCAAAGTTCAAACAGTCCCAAATTCAATTACCCATTGTGATAATTATCATTGCTTTTCAATGGCAAATTATTGAATATAAGCTTAAAAATTTCGTGTCATTGATTTTGAGCCTATCAAAGGATACACAAAGATATTTTTAATTTTGATCAGGTTCCACGATTTTCGCTTAATCCCTATCTCCTTGCTTATTCTAATTATGAAACGGACAACAATAAGGTTTTAGTCATACATTTCTTATAATAAAACGTTTCAGGAAATCCCTAAACTGCTAAGCCTATACAGAAAATTTTTGGAAAGAGCTATCTTACAGCAGATGTTATGCTTATGGGCGTAGATAATTAGCACATCGATGTATGTTTAATACGAGCAATTTTCTTCAATTCATCCTGAAAGCTGATTTACAATTTCAGACTGGTCTGTTTTCTACTTATTCCTTCTTAAAGTTGATTTCCAATAGAACTGGCTGTATCTGTAATCAATTTAATTAATTTTAATTCAAATCTCATTCTTTTGTAACATGCAATGCTAAACATCAATAGATATTGTGAACCTTTGCAGGGAAAAGGCATAAATGCTAGCATTTAATCACGGGTATTTTAACGGACCATGTAACCCATCGCTCATCATTTTGTTTTCATAAATTGGAATCAAGCCGATTGACGCGAGCATTAAAATGTCTTTCCATTTCATATATCTGCAGAGGAGGCAGATAAAATGATTGCGTTCTGTCAACAATACATTTTTTAAAGATTAACTGCGCGCTTGTTTTCTACGGCAAGTTTATTCCTCGTTTGGTTGTCTAGAAATGTGACTTTCCTCGTTCTATATCGTTCCATAAATCAATACTTGATCATTTCGCCATTCTTCTTCTTTTTAGCACTACAGCCCCTCTCGGGCCTTCGCTTAGAGATAGAGTATCTCTTTTTAATGACCGTATTGATTTTTTTCGGAAGTTGGTTTGGTCAGTATCATGCTCCCGTGTGCTTGCTCAGCTTTGATATGATCTGATTAAATCAGTACATACCACTACTGGCTGAACACTCGCAGTCTGTCCGAAAAATCCCCTGAACTAAATCACGTTACTCCCAACGAGATTTGAACCTGGGACATTATCGTCGTTCAATTCTAATTTGTATACAATTTGACTTTCAACTGCTGAAGATGAGAATGATGCTACAGCATTTTTACTAGTTGTTGAATTTGCATGCTATCGTGTTACTGAGCCACAAGTGTGGAACTATTAGGCGTTTGACGATTCCGCATTGGTTGTGTTGATCTATAAACCGCACTAGCGTTACCATTGGTTTTTCGATTCTCGAGAATTGGTTATTCGATTCTCGAGAATCAATGGCAATGCTAGCGCGGTTCATAGATCAACACAACCAATGCACAATCGTCAAGGTCTAGTAGTTCCACACTTGCGACATTAAAATAGTTTGCCTTATTTTCTAAGTTTTCAATCAATTTTTTCAGAAACCTAACCGGAAGCTGATACCGCGAAAAAAGTCATCAGAATGGAAACAAACTGCCGAGGAAACGTTAACTCCTGAAATAACAAAAGACGAAACTCGCCTTGACTACGCCAAGTACGGATGAGGATAAAGAAATTGAATACAATCGTGGCTCAACAGGAATTGGAAGTGCACGTTTTCCTTGCCGTTATTTTAAAAATAAGTTACTTCACCTTACACTTGATATAAAATTCTTAGCAAAAATGTAAAACAATTACCTTTCACGTCACCTTGCAAAATTTTTCTATCAAATTCCACATTTAATTTTCCTGTTTTTCCTAAAACAAAAGAACAGCTGTTGTTCGCATATGAATTACATATTGTAAATTGAATTACCTTTGCCCGTCTTTATGGGTGCGCATTTCCACTCAAAACACTGCCTCCTATAAAATTTAATTGGATTTAACCACTACCTCCTTAAACCTGGCCATCTTGCTAGGTTTGATAATGCAGTGAAAAGGTAAACTGACAATCAGCTGTTTTATCAATGACGTCATTACTTTTTTGCTTTTATTATCAACTCCCGTGACATTTCTCCAATGTCAGATTACTGTCAAATTGTGGGAGTAATAGTTATCGCGGGAATTTGTTGCCTGAGAAATAGTTCAGCAGGATAGCCTGAATTATTTTTGTGAGTCGTATAGTCGTGTAGGAAGTTGCAAAGCAGGTAATTAAGTATTTCATACATATTTTGATCAACCATAACCTGATCTTCATTCAATTTCAGATCGATGAAACTTCGTTTATGAACATTGTGTCATATCTCCTTAATCAGTGCTCGTTAAGGACCATTTTTAATATTTCATCCTAGACTGAATTCTAGACAGAATCCGGAACAAGTGTGGTAGGCTTAAAAGCGTTTTATAATATTTAATATCATGTAATATTAGTATTGATTCCTTTCAGTAAATTATCAACTTTACACATAACAGAATGCTACAGTTAAATCGCTTGCACTAGAAGTAGTCACATTGGTTTCCCGCAATAAGGAATGTGTAAGTGAGATAGCAGCGTGCGAAATACAGGGAAGCTATTTTGTTGCGCTAAAAGATTTATTTAAGAGACCAACAAATGAAAGTACTGAAAACACTTTCAGGGCTTCTGAATTCACAAGAGATGATAAAAGAAGCTCAAAATAAAGGTAAAGTGAATTCTTGGCAAACAATTATAAAATATTTACTTCCTGTTTAGGTGCTGTGATATATCTACTGGATATGTTCTGTAATTCAAGGAATCTTCAAATGCCAGAACTTTGTGCTTGCACTAGAAGTAGTCGCATTGGTTTCCCGCAATAAGGAATGTGTAAGCGAGATAGCAGCGTGCGAAATACAGGGAAGCTATTTTGTTGCGCTAAAAGATTGATTTAAGAGACCAACAAATGAAAGTACTGAAAACTTTTTCAGGGCTTCTGAATTCACAAGAGATGATAAAAGAAGCTCAAAATAAAGGTAAAGTGAATTCTTGGCAAACAATTATAAAATATTTACTTCCTGTTTAGGTGCTGTGATATATCCACTGGACATGTTCTGTAATTCAAGGAATCTTCAAATGCCAGAACTTTGTGCTTGCACTAGAAGTAGTCGCATTGGTTTCCCCCAATAAGGAATGTGTAAGCGAGATAGCAGCGTGCGAAATACAGGGAAGCTATTTTGTTGCGCTAAAAGATTGATTTAAGAGACCAACAAATGAAAGTACTGAAAACACTTTCAGGGCTTCTGAATTCACAAGAGATGATAAAAGAAGCTCAAAATAAAGGTAAAGTGAATTCTTGGCAAACAATTATTAAATATTTACTTCCTGTTTAGGTGCTGTGATATATCTACTGGACATGTTCTGTAATTCAAGGAATCTTCAAACGCCAGAACTTTGTGCTTGCACTAGAAGTAGTCGCATTGGTTTCCCGCAATAAGGAATGTGCAAGCGAGATAGCAGCGTGCAAAATACAGGGAAGCTATTTTGTTGCGCTAAAAGATTGATTTAAGAGACCAACAAATGAAAGTACTGAAAACACTTTCAGGGCTTCTGAATTCACAAGAGATGATAAAAAAAGCTCAAAATAAAGGTAAAGTGAATTCTTGGCAAACAATTATAAAATATTTACTTCCTGTCTAGGTGCTGTGATATATCTACTGGACATGTTCTGTAATTCAAGGAATCTTCAAATGCCAGAACTTTGTGCTGTAATTCTCGCTAAAATGACCACTGACCGTTTAAGCGGACCTAAGGTAGGAAAATTATAACATATACAAAATGATAGAAAGCTAATATTGCATAAAATTCTGAAGGTTCGCATAACAGTTTGCAAATTTCTAGCTCCATTATTCGTCAATGCAATGATCGAATCTCCGACAACTTCCGTCCAATTATTCGAATCAATTCACGAGCATACAGAATTAATTTGGAATGTAAAGACAAGATCAAAAGTATGTGATGTTGTTGCTGATATGTGCGATGGGTAAGCTTACAGAGATTACGTAAAGTTTTTAAACAGCTAATATAATATATATTTACGTATAAATGCAGTTTTTGTAAAACACAAATAAAATCCAAAAATTTTGTGGAAAGACCCAGATATTCTTAAAGATAACCCAACGAGGTGATTGTATCTGGCGTTTATTTGCGGCTGTTTGTTAGTAATCCAGCTTGGACTCTGCGCAAGCCGAAGTTATTATCGGATTTACTGGACTTCGTTGTAGACCTTATCAACAAAAATTCGCCGGATGTAAGTTAATTAATTTTTTAAATCACCGGTAAATGGTCTTCTGGAATCTTCATAACGTACTCTTCAATATTTTTAGAAAGATGCATTGGAATCAGCATCTACTGCATTAGTCGAATTATTAAGAGCGCAGCCTAATTAAGCAGATGACATTCCAGTTTGGGGTCACATACCAAAACTCTTCAATTTACTTAACGTACAACCAAAACATACATTGTCAGTATTACATCAATTAGCTCTTTCAGAGGTAAGATCAATTTGCCAGAATTTAATTGATTTTAGATAAACATGTATTTTATTTTAGTACTGCGTGACAGCAGTGTCGCAAACTGAATGTATCTTGCCTTTAAAACGGTGTATGGAAAATAACAAGCCACTGATAGAAAAAGTATGTGAAATATTAAGCCGTTTGTTTAAATACCAACATGTGAGTGTAATGATTCGATAAAAACGCTTACTTCTAACTGTTATTGCGTTAATTGTAGGATTCATTCTTTAGAAAGTAATCTAATACCATTCCTGTTAAATTTGCTTGAAAGTCGTATGGAGTATGTAGACAGTCCTTCTGCGGTGAAGGCACAAGTTGTAGCTGCGTTCAAGGCGATGACACACAATTTAAATTATGGTGATCGTGAATCGCAAATTTTATTGGAACATCCAGTGTGGCCAGAGTTTAAAGATCAGAAGTATGACTTATTCATAACGGATGGAAACGTTACAGGCTATTTAACAGGTGAGTTACTTACTTGTTTATGAATTGAATTATTGAATTATTGAATGAAATATCGATAAATTACCAAAATGGATTAAATACTTTACGCATATTTTTCTGCCAAGTATCGTGTTTGTTTCTTCTAATTCTCAATTCGGCTATGATGGGTATTAACTCAAAGTTCAAACAGTCCCAAATTCAATTACACATTGTGATAATTATCATTGCTTTTCAATGGCAAATTATTGAATATAAGCTTAAAAATTTCGTGTCATCGATTTTGAGCCTATCAAAGGATACACAAAGATATTTTTAATTTTGATCAGGTTCCACGATTTTCGCTTAATCCCTATCTCCTTGCTTATTCTAATTATGAAACGGACAACAATAAGGTTTTAGTCATACATTTCTTATAATAAAACGTTTCAGGAAATCCCTAAACTGCTAAGCCTATACAGAAAATTTTTGGAAAGAGCTATCTTACAGCAGATGTTATGCTTATGGGCGTAGATAATTAGCACATCGATGTATGTTTAATACGAGCAATTTTCTTCAATTCATCCTGAAAGCTGATTTACAATTTCAGACTGGTCTGTTTTCTACTTATTCCTTCTTAAAGTTGATTTCCAATAGAACTGGCTGTATCTGTAATCAATTTAATTAATTTTAATTCAAATCTCATTCTTTTGTAACATGCAATGCTAAACATCAATAGATATTGTGAACCTTTGCAGGGAAAAGGCATAAATGCTAGCATTTAATCACGGGTATTTTAACGGACCATGTAACCCATCGCTCATCATTTTGTTTTCATAAATTGGAATCAAGCCGATTGACGCGAGCATTAAAATGTCTTTCCATTTCATATATCTGCAGAGGAGGCAGATAAAATGATTGCGTTCTGTCAACAATACATTTTTTAAAGATTAACTGCGCGCTTGTTTTCTACGGCAAGTTTATTCCTCGTTTGGTTGTCTAGAAATGTGACTTTCCTCGTTCTATATCGTTCCATAAATCAATACTTGATCATTTCGCCATTCTTCTTCTTTTTAGCACTACAGCCCCTCTCGGGCCTTCGCTTAGAGATAGAGTATCTCATTTTCATGACCGTATTGATTTTTTTCGGAAGTTGGTTTGGTCAGTATCATGCTCCCGTGTGCTTGCTCAGCTTTGATATGATCTGATTAAATCAGTACATACCACTACTGGCTGAACACTCGCAGTCTGTCCGAAAAATCCCCTGAACTAAATCACGTTACTCCCAACGAGATTTGAACCTGGGACATTATCGTCGTTCAATTCTAATTTGTATACAATTTGACTTTCAACTGCTGAAGATGAGAATGATGCTACAGCATTTTTACTAGTTGTTGAATTTGCATGCTATCGTGTTACTGAGCCACAAGTGTGGAACTATTAGGCGTTTGACGATTCCGCATTGGTTGTGTTGATCTATAAACCGCACTAGCATTACCATTGGTTTTTCGATTCTCGAGAATTGGTTATTCGATTCTCGAGAATCAATGGCAATGCTAGCGCGGTTCATAGATCAACACAACCAATGCACAATCGTCAAGGTCTAGTAGTTCCACACTTGCGACATTAAAATAGTTTGCCTTATTTTCTAAGTTTTCAATCAATTTTTTCAGAAACCTAACCGGAAGCTGATACCGCGAAAAAAGTCATCAGAATGGAAACAAACTGCCGAGGAAACGTTAACTCCTGAAATAACAAAAGACGAAACTCGCCTTGACTACGCCAAGTACGGATGAGGATAAAGAAATTGAATACAATCGTGGCTCAACAGGAATTGGAAGTGCACGTTTTCCTTGCCGTTATTTTAAAAATATCTTTGTAACTTGATTTGCTTTTCATTATAGCTTAATTGAAAATAAAATAAATTTTAAATAAAATCATTAAACTATATATTTCAATATATTTTATAATTATGAAGGCTGATGACATCAAATCACAAATTTTTTTAAACATTTTAATGCAATAACAATGAGTATGGACGTAGAACTGTGATGATTCGAGATGGCTAGTGGATGCTAAGTCCCGATTTGGTGTGTCGCACTGCTGACAATGAATCAATCTCATTGAATATTCTTGTATCCTGATTATAAAACGTCTGTTTTTTTACCACGGATGCTGTAATGATGTTAAAAAATTTATATAGTTATAGCAAGTATTATGAACTGTTAAATATTATTTCAAACTAATTTAAGAAGGGATTGAGTATTTCTGTGGATTAAGAGGAAAAAGGATATGCATCTGAGCTAGTGAGGGAAGCAGATAAGAAATATCTTATCGAAAGTCATTTAGATTTTGAGTTTTCGGTAGGTTAACAGAAAACTCTATCTTAATTTAACTATTGAAGTCACTCAAGAGTTTCTAGGTGGATAAACAGTCTGCGGTAAGTATCTTTATCTATAACAGCTAAATATGTCATCGCGTGTATTTCTGTTCTGGCTAACTTCATGTTAAAAACTCCCATTAAACTTGCTCTCTTTTTGTATGTAGCTAGATTGAAAAGCGAGCATACGACAAATAATGCTTTGCTTTGGCATCCTAGCCAAATTAGTCCGTCTTATAAAAATGGCGTGGACAACCTCCCAAGTCGGCATGAATAACCAACTCACCGACGTCTTTCATACCAAAAGCCGGCTAAAGCAGAGAGATGGGCTGGCCCCATTGCTATTCAATTTGGGTCTGGGTAAGATACCTACCTGTCCATACAAGAGGTACGCTATTATACAAGTTAAGCCAAGTGGTAGCCTATGCAGATGATAGCAACATTTTGTCACGGTCACCAACACTCGGCAAAGAACTTTTCCTGAAACTCTACAGCGAAGCAAAACTAGTAGGGCTACAAATCAATGCGAATAAAACAAAGCTCATTACGCAGTCGAGGAAAAATACCTCAAATACGCAAAATATCGGACTTGGCGAATACACTACCGAAAATGTGGGCAAACTTGTGTATCTAGGCACCAAAATAACGAGAACGCTGATGAAAGAGAAGAAATACGCGGACGAATACTGTTCGCGATCTTGAAAACTAGCTGCATACACAGGAAAACAAAGCTCCAAGTATACAAATCTGTGATAAGACCTGTGCTATGCTATGGATTTGGAAAACATGGACCCTAACTCAAGCACCCGCAAACATATTCAACGCCTTTGAGGGACGGGTCCTGTGGAGGATGATTGGAGCGAAGCTAGACGGAGACCAATTGCGAATTCGACACAACCATGAGCTGTATGAAATGTTTGACGAGCAGGAGGTCTCAACGATTGTAAGACTGCGGAAGCTGTAATGGGCCGGCCACATGAATTGTATGGATGAACAACGGATACCCAATAACGTATTCGATGGGAAAGTGAAGAGCGAAGACCAGTGGGGAAATCGAGGAAACGCCGGTCTGACTCGATCGAAGAAGGCAGTTCATCGCTGCTCGGATTTCAAAATTAGAGGACGCGATTGATGGACCGAGGCGCTATTTGCAGGAAGCGAAGGCCGGCGCGGGGCTGTAGTGCAACGAAGAAATTGAAAAAAGTGAACTTCACATTTATGTAGACTAATAAATTTTTTACCTCAAAAACAAAGAAAATCATGTCATAAAAATAAATATTTAATGAAGAATAAATTATTATAATATTGCCAATTTCTCTTGGATAAAAAGTATTACTTTAAGCCTTAATTAAATTAATTATAAAAAAATTTGTAGTTAGTTATGACTAAATAAATTCAATACTTCCAAATGCTATGAATTAAAAAACACTCAACAATTTGTATCATAAACTTAAATGCAAACAAAAATCGAATTCAATCTTGTTAATTTTGTTTGAACAGTCTTTTTTCCTTTGGAATAATATTTTAAAATATTGCTGATCTTAATTAAATTGTTAGTCAATGATGAATAAATAATTTATGTATTTTAAAAGGCTGTGAAATGCAAAAAAATCAATATTTTGCATATTAAATGAACATATGAAAAAACAACTAATTCAATATTGCTAGCTTTGGTTTGGACGGTCTTTTCAAGCAATCACTTTTTCTTTGGTGTGTATTTAAAAAATAGAATCTTAAATTAATTATAAATGAATTTCTGATGAATGATGGATGAATTAATTATAGCTTTCAAAATGCTATGAACTGAAAAAAATAAAATCAATAATTGGTATAATAAATGAAAAATAAATAATAATCTAATTCAATACAGCTAATTTTCTTCTGGACAGTCTTTTAAAGGAATCGCTTTTTTCTTTGGAATAATTTTTTAAAAAATATTTGCCCATGTGGACGAAAACGTTTTCAAGTTGCTAGTGATTGGTGTTCCGCAAAGTTCACAGCTTTTTTCTGTGTATGCATCTAATTTGCTTAAAATTAAGTTCATTAAAAAATTTTTTTGCTCTTTTTGGGCTAAAAATATATTTTCAAAATTTTCTGATATTAAAGTTTGAAATATCTGATATGCCATAAATGACATATCTATACAAAAATTTGACGGCCATTTCAAACCTCCGCGATTTAAATTATCAAGGTAGAAAAAGTTTTCGTCCACTTCAATATTTAAATTTACATTTGTACAAAAGAATGCGGAGCATGTTAGACAAGTTGTTCTTTCCGACACCTTTCGTCCAATATATCCCGCTACATAGATTAAACTTTTTTCACATTCGGGGCTTATTTCTACATCACAGCTTTTTGGGATTATTTCCTGACTAGTATATACATCATTAGTATTTATTGAAAGCTCATCATATTCCGTAAAATCTACTTTTAATTGACTAATTTTTATTGCACCTTGATGACTAGAGTAAAATTTCAAAAGGGAAGTTACTTTCATTTTCCGTTCTGATTCTAAAATTTGTTGAACAGACACATTGTAATTTGTTCCGCTCATTCACCTATATCGAGAAAATCGCGCCTCTAGTGGATCAGTTTGCAGTTTCCCTAATAAAACAAAGGGAATCTGCAAGTCCATTAAAAGATATTCAGCTATTGAAATTAATGACGCGGTAGTTAAATTCAAAGCAGTCTCGGTTTCTCTTGAAAGTTTACCTGTAAATTTAGTAACACTTTCTATGCCATCAAAAGCATCCCAAGAACTAAGCCAATCTAAAAACTTTTTTAAAAATGTAACATTATCTTGATGGATCGAAGTAATAGGCAATGCCAATGCTTCTCGAATACGGTATCCTTTTCCCGGATGTTTTACATTAACAACTATCCACCATTTCCTAATGATTGACATAAATTCAAAGGTTCCTACAGATTCGGGTCCAAGTTTATCTTTAAATATATTAACTGCTTCTATTGTTTTTTCATCAAAAATGTTTAATGCTAATGAAACTGATTGTCTTTGAAAAGTATTTGGATACAAACATTTCAAAGACAATGAAGGAGCCAGTTTAACTGTTGAATTTTTCCTCCTCTTCATAAATTTGAATTAAGTCTCTAAATTTAGCAGTTAGATGTAAATCAGCATTATCAAAACTAGGGAAACAAAAAATTTTAGGTAATGAGTTAATCCAGTTATTTCTAATATTTTTAAGCAAATGAACTGTGGCAAATAAGAAAAAAATGGTTTTGGTTGAATCATAAGGAGAAATGATGTACGGTTGTAGCTGATTATGGGGAGAGAACGATTTAAACATATTAACGTTAACTCTATTATTATCGGAGATAATCGCAACAACTTCAAAATCAGCGTTGTGCAAATTATCCAAAATATCTTTCGTCATGTTGTATAATTCACCACCACTCATTTTTTTAACTGGAAATATTCCAATTACCTCCTCATTTTCGAAAGTAAAGATGATATCATGAAAACTTGAACTGAATTAGCAAGTACTGGTTTGTCAGAATTATTAGTAGTATTTACTGCAATTCCCTGTAACTTATTGCCTTTATACGTTAATTTCGGATTTACATAAATTTCATCTAATAGCAAAACTACTTTTTTCTCTTTTGCCTCTAACTGTTTCGACCTGTTAGTCAAATAATTTAATGAGACACCTGAGTTCAAATTTAGAGTCAAAAGAGCTTGTAAATATGGGCAACTTGGCAAAGTTAATAAATCTTAGTCGCGCAAATACTTGTATGCACCCGGATATGTGTAATAAAGCATTGCAGCAAAAACTAATGTATCTGAATCATATCGCGGACTTTTTAAAGAAATTTGCCTAAGTTGATTTTTTATGAAGTTTATTCGATTATCTGGCTCTTGGTCTGAAAGTTGCGATAGCTGTTCTATTGCTGAATGCAATATTTGTTCTTTTGATTTTAGATCATTATCGAAATTATTTGCTTCTACCACCGACTCTATTAATTATGTAATTTTTCTTAAACTATCGCATTTCATTCGATGGCCGAGAATACTTTGAAAGAAACTAGATTTTACTTTAGTTTTTTCAAAATAAATCTTAATTTGGAAATTGCATTCAATTTTAATGGAGCAATATACAAATGGAATTGGGTTCACTCTAATATTATATAAAAACAATGTATTATTTACGCACTTCAATTGCCAATCTTCGCGTAAAAAGTGATTTTTATTTTCAACTAGCTCATGAATTTCCTTAAATCTAATCTCCAGTGGTGGTTGGGGTGTTCCAAATTCATTGAGGGCAATATCCATACATTTTGATACATCCGGGCTTGATCCTGGAAACTTCGTCGGCACAGCGTTTGCCTTCAGTATCCACCTGCTCTTTAGTGAAACAACAATTTCTTTATACGAGAAAAAAATATATGTACATATATGTATATAAATACATGTTGAATTTGCAGGAGGGTACTGCTGCCACTCATTATTATATTAAATTGAATACTGAAAACATTTTTTTATTGCAAAGCTTTGCCCGTGCCATCTTCAATGTATTCTTATTTAGTATATCTCATAAGCTACAGTTACCAAATTTTCTAGTGTTCGAGATAAATTATCCAAACGTTCAATGAATTCATTGGAATAACAATTTAGGGCTCTGTAGAAATGGAACGGAACAATTTCACGTTCCACCCAAATTACCATTTATAGTAATAATAACCGTTTGCTACCATCTTTATATTACAGTGCCAACTGTTTTACTGACGTAAATAATCGTTCTTCTACTTGGCCATAAAATTGCTGATCAAATGTTTCGTTCGAAAAAAAAAATTAATACTACAGTACAACTAACTCGTTCAAATTTATTGCTGGTAATATTTATTTTCGCATAAAAAATTATCAGTTTAAAAAAATTTGAGCGATAATTGATCTTCCGCTGGGATACTCTCAGACGAAATATAAAATATATGCTTTTATTTTTAACCGACTCAATCCTTTCTATTGGAAACAACATATAAATTATTTATAAATGTAGCTTAAATGCTATAATTGAAGATGATTTACAGTAATTATATACTATAGAATAAGAAATAAAAAATCAACTTATTGCTTTCTCAGGGTGAGCATATTTTCTCCCCTATATCAGATAGCTGTTTTGGGACGTGTCTAGCCTCTTCCCCAGTAATTCGGTGGATTCATTAGATAGATTACTGAGAAAGAGGCTAAATGTCCCGAAACAGCTGTCTGACTTAGGAAAAAAATTAATTTACTCTGAGAAAGGAACTAATTCATTTTTTTTTCTTGTTTCTATTTTAAAAGGATGCAAACATCAGAAACAAAAAATTAAAAATAATATGTTTCATGATTACTTTTCCCTTTAGCATTCGTCCTCCGGCTGGCTGATAATAAACATAAGATCCTGCTTAAATTCTTAGATGAAGATGTTAAACGTAAGTTTTGCGAAATTTCCCCAAGGCAATAATAAGGATTGAATGACTGCGAATTATCAAGTAAATCGCCATTTGAAAATTGAGTCATTACCTTTTATATAATTTTATACATAATCTGCCCGGGAAGTTAAAATTAGTGATCCCTATACTAAAGACTGGCGGGAACCGCGAACTACATAGTTGATTTTATGAATTTTTTTTTGTCCGTAGCTAATTTTTAATTGAGTTGCATTATTATTTTTCTATTCGAAAAATAGTTAAAGAAGAAAAAATTAGTTGAAGGTGTTCCCTACGATTCCCTTCAGGGCATCAGACTATAGACACACACGGATGATGCCGACCACTACGCTGAGAAGTAAAAGAATCATTCCAATTTATTCTTCTTATGCAGACTCTATGTTTTCGTAACTACGAATTATATTCAGTTACAATTTCTCTAACTTTTTTTATTGATCGCACGACTTTTTACGTCATCTTAATGTTAATCTATGTTTATTTCCTCTACACTGTGCTTTAATTGTAATCAGATTTCTGGTAGCTCCGATAGCGAAAACATTTTTTGTCCATAGATATTTTTTAATTGAGTTGGACTAATATTTTTTTATTTGAAAAATTATTAAAGAAGAAAAATGTTAATTGTAGGTGGTTTCAACATGTACTAACAATTTTTCCGCTTTAACAATTTTTCAAGTTATAAATATTTATGCAACTCAATCAAAACAAAAATCATGGATAAAAAAAATTTGCGCCATCAGAGCTATCCGAAACATGATCCGTTCCGGTGAGTTACAATTATGTCTCAGGAAGAGCATATAAACGTATACATTTAGATTAAATTGATATAAAAAAAAGTTCAGTACATAGTTGCGTTTTCATTAAACTATGGCACATAATTTTCATGAAAGCTTCCACGACAGCAACGAATATCGAAAAAACGTAAATGAATGTTATGGTTAAAAAGGATCTTTTTGTTACTTCGCGATGTCATTATATAACAACGATGTAGGTTTGGGTTTCAATTATTGAAGTTACTTATGAGAACTACCATATAGGACAGATATGAGTAATAACGGAAAAGTAATGCAGCGATACCATGAGAGAAAATACTTCAGTCGAAAAAATGAGCATGAACGTATTTTTATAAAAATTTTTCTTCAGAAATGGCAGTAATGGACGTATATAGATTCAGATTTAGATTACTATTATCAGTTTTTTCGTAAGGTTCATAAATTTCACACCTTATATGGATGAATAATCTTTAGCAGATAAGCAATGATGACTTGGGTTAGAAAACTTTCTTATAGTAGTAAATTCCTCTCTAAAAGCGTGAAAAAAATAAATTAAAACTCGACTTCGAAATGCCCTCAGGAGGGTGAAATAAATTTCATACAATTAGTGCCAAATCAATTTCCTCGTTTGGACATACTTATTTGTAATATGTTTAATGAAATGAATACACGGGGGAAAACTGACTTGGCACCGATACCATAAAACTTATTTCTCCCTTTTAAGAACATTTCGATGTTGGTTTTTAATTTTTTTGTAACATTTTTTTACCCACTAGTTTAATTTTTCGATATTGATTTTCGACCGCGAATCACTTAAGAAGACTGAACCGATTTCGATTTTTTAAATTGAGTTTACAAACTACGAAAAATACCGATAAAGAATATGATCTAATTTAAAAATAACTTACGATTGTTTGAGCTGGTTAAGTCGAACATTATGAGGTCTTCTTCGTTGAAATGCCGCTCACAAATAGCGCTGTGGTCCGGAAGATACTCCTGGGCATGTTCCGCCGCTGCTAGCCATTGTTGCCGGAGTTGACCTTCTTGGGGCAGCAGAAAGTAGTGCTTTGATGCACTCCATTTGCTGATCTTTGGCAGCTCTCTACAGAGCAAAACTTCACCATTCCTACAAAATTAACAAAAGAGCAGGAAAGTTATAAATTAATGTGGTAAATGTTCTACTTATCTTGCTCAACCAAGCGATCACCACCTTAAACGTGTATCAGGTGCCTATAAAAAATCAAAAACATATCACTTTTTATATAGCGCTTATTTTAGGAAAATTTCAAATATTGTGGTTTTTACACTTTAGAAGTTCAATGTGAATACGGTAAGTGATGTATGCTTAATTATATCAAAAGCTAAAGACTCTTTCAGTTAGCACTTATAATGAAAAAGTTTTATATACACCAAATCCCGTCGAATGGTATCAAACTCTAATAGAACCAGGGAACTTAAAGCCGTACGAAAACCGAAAACACACTTCACTGAAAGCCGCGTCAATAATCAATACGCGCAACTTGGGAAACGGCGCTGATTGATTTAGGAACTACTCAAGTTTCAAATTTAAACAATCCGTGTAACTTTAAATTCTGGGTGCTTGATTTACACTTGTTGGATCAAATTAAGGAACTTCACCTTACACTTGATATACAATTTTTAGCAAAAAATGTAAAACAATTACCTTTCACGTCAGCTTGCAAAATTTTTGTAGGTGTCCTCTGTCTATCGAACTCCACTTTTGGTTTTCCTGTTTTTCCTAAATCAGAAGAACATCTGTTGTTCACATACAAATTACATAATGTAAATTGATTTACCTTTGCCCGTCTTTATGGACGCGCATTTTCGCTTGAGGGTGATACCTGCTTCTCAAAACACTGCCTCCTATAAAATTTAATAGGTTTTAACGCTAATTTTTTTTACGAACATAAACTGGTTGGAGCACTCTTTTGTCGAATGGTTGCCGCTGCACCGATTGCGTTCAAATTTTGTATTCCGGAGCACTTTTTAATTCTTAAACCGATAAGGTGAGGAAAAATCCGATTCAAAACCTTTTCCAATATAATTTTATTAATTTTTGTATGGAACTGACCGATGAGAAGCACTACATTTATTCGTCAATTGACAACCCACACATTTATTCAATTGCACTCAGATGTTGTCATATAACACAATTGAAGTAAATAACTGGATGAGAATTGTATTTCAACAACATTTTGGTGGAATTTAAGGCATTAAATTATAATATTGAAATGGCAGATCCCCGATGCTGCTGTAATATATTGTGCAAGGACGGGTTCTAGAAGAGCAGCCTTCTATTCTCTAAAAGGGCACCCTTCTATTCTGTATTCTATAGAAGGGCATCCTTCTATTCTCTAGGGAAGCATTCTTGTATTCTTCCTTCGACTCTATAGTAGGGTACCCTTCTATCCTTTATGATACCTTTCTATTCATTTGAAGAGTACCCTTCTATAGAATAGAAAGGTGCTCCTCTTGAGAATAGAAGGGTGCCCTTCTATTCTTTTGAAGTTTACTCTTCTATTCTTTGGAAAGGCAACCTACTTTTCTTTGAAAGAGCACCCTTCTATACTTGACAAGGGCACCTCTCTAGTTTTTAGAAGTTATTTTCTTCAATTGTGTTATATGACAACATCTGACCACAATTGAATAAATGTGTAGGTTGTCAATTGACGAATAAAAGTAGAGCTTCTCATCGTTCAGTTCGATGCTAAAATTAATAAAATTATATTGAAAAAGGGCTTGGATCGGATTTTTCCTCACCTTATCGGGTTTAGAATTAAAAAGTGCTCTGGAATACAAAATTTGAACGCAATCGGCGCAGCGGTAACCATTCTATAAAAGAGTGCTCTAACCCATAAACTTACTGCACCAATTCAATAGAAATTGATTTAACTGTCTGATCAGGCAGCAACGAGACTATTGTGGTTAAGGTGCTCCTTAGATGTACGAGCTGGAAAGAACACGGCCGGATTCTTATCGAGCTATTGAAATGTTACGACTTGAAATGTTTCGGACTGCAAATAATTAAATTTGCAATTAATTAACTAATTAAACTTGTACGCAAAGTACAATACTCACACTCTTAACGCTCCCAGCAACTCTTCTTCCTGTGTTGCGTATAGTAGTGCACGACTTCGTATGTTTTACATCATTTCTGCGTTCAAATTTCGATTCAATTTGCAAATTGACCTTCTGTTTGACAGGAATTTTGACGTCTATTTGTTTGGAACTGCATTCACTGTCAGGAGTTGTCAGTTAATACAGTTCCAAACGATTAGACGTCCAAACTCCTGTCAAACAGCAAGTGGACTTGCAAATTGAATTGAAATTTGCACCCAGAAATGGTGAAAAACGTACAAAGTCATGCACTATACGCAACAGAGGAAGAAGAGTTGCTGGAAACATTAAGAGTGTGCGTATTGTACTTTACATATATATTAAATTGGATAATTAATCACTAATTTAATTATTTGTTGTCCGAGAATGCTACTCGTATTGAAAATCACACAATCAGCTTCTCCAATACAGAGGAAATGCTCGATCACAAAGATGAAGCATTGGAAATTGAATTGGCACTTGCCGATCGGAAAAACAATGAATGAATTGAGTCGCTGGACTGTTCTTGTGGGCTCTTTGATGGGAGTCGGATTCACGGCAGAGTGTTATAATCAAATGTTAGCGGAGTGTGAGTATTGTACTTTAGATATATGTTGAATTGGTTAATTAACTGCTAATTTAATTATTTGCACTCCAAGAATCCTGCTGTCGTAACATTCCAAGAATTGCTCGGAACGAACAACATTAATGAAGGTATCACAGATCAAACCATATAATGCGACAAATGCAGATAGATTCGTAATAACTTTTGCCAGAAGGGATCATCTAAAGAACGATGCACCGAATGATGCTCTGCATATCTATAACAACCCACCAGAAATGGTTAAGAAAGCAAACTCACTTTCCGTATTTTAGAAAAGACTAAGGGAGCATTGCTTTTATGAGCCCAGTATCTTAGGGCGTTTTTGACACTATCGGCGAGATACTGAAGTGACAGTTACTCAGAGTTTTTTTCCAATACGTCGTAATATAATGAAATTTTTTTATCTTTTTATATATATAAATATATATGTATATAAACACATGTTGAATTTACGGGAGCGTACTCCTTTCACTTGTTATTATATTAAATTGAATATTGAAAACATTTTATCATTTTTTTATAGCAAAGGTTAAGCCGTGCCATGTTCAATGTATTCTTATTTAGCATATCTCAAAAGCTACAGTTACCAAATTTTCTAATGTTCGAGATAAATTATCCAAACGTTCAATGAATTCATTGAAAAAACAATTTGCGGCTCTGTACAAAGTGAACAACTTCACGTTCCACCCAAATTACCATCTATAGTAATAATAACCTTTATATTAAAGTGCCAACTGTTTTACTGACGCAAATGTCCGTTCTTCTACTTGGGAATTATCTTTCCACATATAATGGCCATTACATCACTGATCAAATGTTTCATTCAAGACAAAAAAACTCAAACAAGGATTGCTGCTACAGTACAGCTACATACATAAGTCGTTCAAATTTATTGCTGGTAATATTTACTTTCGCATAAAAAATTATCCTTTTAAAATAAATTGAGCGATGATTGATCTTACGCTGGGATACTTCCAGACGAAATATAAAATGTATGCTTTTATTATTAACCGCCTTCTAAAGTAGAGAAGGTTATCCGTTGACCCGTTTATTTTTTCGTTGTTTTTGTTATG
Source organism: Odontomyia ornata (assembly GCA_963969285.1). Lineage (NCBI taxonomy): Eukaryota > Metazoa > Arthropoda > Insecta > Diptera > Stratiomyidae > Odontomyia > Odontomyia ornata. The sequence continues at coordinate 241,496,010 of OZ017738.1, forward strand.
TATGTTCACGCATGAATTTTGAACGGGAATACATACAAGAGACCGTTCTCGACTTTAATTTCCATTAGGTCAATTTGAAGGATATGAAAATCAAATAACAGTCAAGGACATTATCGTTAAAACAAGAAAATTTCCGACTGTCGCCACGATTTTTCACCATAACTGATCGACGCATATAAAAATTTTGACTGTAGACGTTTCAAAAACTGAAATGTATCGGCTCAGAATTGTGATATTTTCAAGGGCTCTGTAGATGTTAACAGTTGAATAGGGTACATTGAAATCGAGAAATTAAATTTTAATGCAATTTCATACAAAATCTACACATTATTTTGCGACTTTTCAAGGATTGGATGAACGGTACCGAATCTTTTGGTCATGAATGATGTAAAGGGTCAGTATCCTTAATTTTCTCAATAAACGGTAGATTTTAGTCAATTCTTTCTATTGAAACAATCTATAAGCTATTTCTAAATGTAAAGGCTTCCCAATAAGAGGTGTTATTTTGAATAGCTCGCTATTTCAGTGTATGTCACCTTTGAAGCTGTCATTTTTTAATATTTGACAAGTAAAAACTACGCCATTAGTAAAACTGGAAATATAAACGCTTCAACAATGCATTAAAATTATTAAAATTCACTATAAAAATGAAAATTTGGCAGAGACGGTTCGTACAACTCGAACATTTTTGGGTTGTCGTGAAGCACCTTGTCGGACCGCAATACAGAAATCGGTGGAAAAATTCGACTTGTTGAGACAATTAAGTGATGTTAAGAATAAAACCCGTGCACATCACTCAAGAACAGCCGAGAATATTGCTGCTGTAGCCGAAAGTGTTGAAAAAAACCCAGGTTTGTCCATTCCTCTCCGTTCTTTGGAATTAGACATTCCACAAACATCAGTACACCGTATTTTGCATAAGCAATTGGGTCTGAAGGCTTATAATGTTCACTTAACACAAGAACTCAAGCCAGTCGATCATCGATAATGTCCAACGTCCGCAGATATTTTTTAATTGAGTTGGATTAACATTTTTTTTATTAGAAAAATTATTAAAGAAGAGAAATGTTAATTGTAGATGGTTTCGACGTGTACTACACATTTTCCGCTTTAAAAATTGTTTAAGTTATAAATATTTATGCAACTCAATTCAAAAAATAGTTTTGGATAAAAAAAAATTCATAAAGTAATTTGCACTATCTGAGGTATCCAAAATATGATCCGTTCCGGTGAGTTTCAATTATGTCTCAGGAAGAGCACATAAAAGTATAGATTTAAATTAAATTGATATAAAAAACGGGTCGAGCAATCAATAAAAAAAGTTCAGTACATAGTTGCGTTTTCATTAAACTATGGCACATAGTTTTCACGAAAAGTTTTACGACAGCAACGAATATGAAATAAACGTAAACGAATGTTATGGTTAAAAAGTATATATTTGTTACTTCGCGATGTCATTACATAATAACGATGCAGGTGTGGGTTTCAGTTATTGAAGTTACTTATGAGAACTACCATATGGGACAGATATGCGTAATAACGGAAAAGTAATGCAGCGATACCATAAGAGAAGATACTTCAGTCGAAAAAAGGAGTCTGAACGTATTTTTATAAAATAATTTCTTCAGAAATGGTAGTAATGGACGTATATAGATTCAAATTTAGATAACTATTATCAATTTTTCCGGAAGGTTCATAGTTTTCACACCTTATATAGATGAATAAGCCTTAGCAGATAAGCAATGATGAACCCATAAGTCGAAGGTCCCAGGTTCAAATCTCGTTGGGTGCAACGTGATTTAGTTCAGGGGATTTTTCGGACAGACTATGAGTGTTCACTCAGTGGTGATATTTACTGATTTAATCAGATCATATCACAGCTGAGTGGGCACAGGGGAGAATGGTACTGACCAAACCACCTTCCGAAAAATTAGATACTCTAACTATCTCTAAGCGAAGGCCCGAGAGGGGCTGTAGTGCTAAAAAGAAGAAGAAGCAATGATGACTTGGGTTAGAAAACGTTCTTATAGATAGTAAATTCCTCTCTAAAAGCGTGAAAAAAAAATATAATAAAACTCGACTTAGAAATGCCCTCTGGAGAGTGAAATAAATTTCATAGAATCAATACCAAATCAATTTCCTCGTTTGGACATACTTATTTGTAATAGGTTTAATAAAATGAATACACGGGGAAAAACTGACTTGTCACCGATTCCATGAAATTTATTTCTACCTTTGAAGAGCATTTCGATGTTGGTTTTCAGTATTTTTTTTTGTAAAATTTTTTAATCGCTAGTTTGATTTTTCGATATTGATTTTCATCCGAGCCAATTTCGAAAAATGAAATAAGTGTGCAAAATCAAAAGAAAGATTTTTCATTCGTATTTGATAAATGCTTTCAATCAATTATATAAATGATATCATACTTTCAATCAATTATATAAAAGAAGCAATCATTGCTGAAGATAGACAGACGAACAAGATATGAATTTATTGAAGTTTTTTAAATTTAGTTTACAAAACTCTAATACGAAAAATACCGATAAAGAATATCATCTAATTTAAAAATAACTTACGGTTGTTTGAGCTTAATAAGTCGAACATTATTACATCTTCCTCATTCAAATGCCGCTCACAAATAACGCTGTGATCCGGAAGACACTCTTGGGCATGTTTTGCCACTGCCAGCCATTGTTGCTGGAGTTGATCTTGTTGGGGCAGCAGAAAGTAGCGTTTTGATGGCACTCCATTTGCTGATCTTCGGCAACTCTACAAAGCAAAATTTCACCATTCCTACAAAATTATAAAAAAGCAGTAACGTTATAAATTAACGCGGTAAATGTTCTATTTATCTTTAAATTGTTTGATCAATCGATCACCACCTTAAACGTATATGCCTATAAAAAATCATGTGCCTGAAAAGATCAGAAACTTATATTATTTTTTATAAGGCGCTTATGTTAGGAAAATTTCAAGAAGTTCTATGTGAATATGGTAAGTGATGTATGCTTAATTATATCAAAAGCTAAAAACTCTTTCAGTTAGCACTTATAATAAGCATGTTTTTATACACCAAATCCCGTCGAGTGGCATCAAACTCTAATAAAACCAGGGAAGTTAAGGCTGTACGAAACCGAAAACACACTTCACTGAAAGCTGCGTCAATAATCAATACGTACAATTTGGGAAACGGCACTGATTGACTTAGGAACTACTTAAGTTTGAAATTTAAACAATCCGCGTAACTTTTATTCTGGGTGCTTGATCTACGATTTTTGGTTCAAACTAAGTTACTTCACCTTACACTTGATATAAAATTCTTAGCAAAAATGTAAAACAATTACCTTTCACGTCACCTTGCAAAATTTTTCTATCAAATTCTATATTTAGTTTTCCTGTTTTTCCTAAATCAAAAGAACAGCTGTTGTTCGCATATGAACTACAAATTGTAAATTGAATTACCTTTGCCCGTCTTTATGGGTGCGCATTTCCACTGAAAACACTGCCTCCTATAAAATTTAATTGGTTTTAACAGTGTCTCCTTAAACCTGGCCGTCTTGCTCTGCAATTTTGTGACATGACGTCATACAAATGTAAAACTGACAACTCCTGACAGTTAATACAGTTCCAAACGATTAGACGTCCAAACTCCTGTCAAACAGCAAGTGGACTTGCAAATTGAATTGAAATTTGCACCCAGAAATGGTGAAAAACGTACAAAGTCATGCACTATACGCAACACAGGAAGAAGAGTTGCTGGAAACATTAAGAGTGTGCGTATTGTACTTTACATATATATTAAATTGGATAATTAATCACTAATTTAATTATTTGCAGTCCGAGAATGCTACTCGTATTGAAAATCACACAATCAGCTTCTCCAATGCAGAGGAAATGCTCGATCACAAAGATGATGCATTGGAAATTGAATTGGCACTTGCCGATCGGTAAAACAATGAACGAATTGAGCCGCTGGACTCTTTGATGGGAGTCGGATTCACGGCAGAGTGTTATAATCAAATGTTAGTGAAGTGTGAGTATTGTACTTTAGATATATGTTGAATTGGTTAATTAACTGCTAATTTAATTATTTGCAGTCCGAGAATCCTGCTGTCGAAACATTCCAAGAATCGCTCGGAACGAATAACATTAATGAAGGTATCACAGATCAAACCATATAATGCGATGAATGAAGGGATCGTCTAAAGAACGGTGCACCGAATGATGCTCTATAACAACCCACCAGAAATGGTTAAGAAAGCAAACTCACTTTCGTATTTAAGAAAAGACTAAGGGAGCATTTAATGAGCACTGATTGTAGCGTGGACATGTAATTCTGCTTTTATAAGCCCAGTATCTTAGGGCACTTTTGACACTATCGGCGAGATACTGAAGTGACAGTTACTCAGAGTTTTTTTCCAATACGTCGTAATATATTGAAATTTTTTTATCTTTTTATATATATAAATATATATGTATATAAACACATGTTGAATTTACGGGAGGGTACTCCTTCCACTTGTTATTATATTTTTTTTTGTTTGTGGTAGGGAGGTGAAGGCATTTACGCCCGCGGAGTCTGGCAGTGTGGGACTCCCATGGAGAATACCCTTGGACTACCCACTAAACACCTCCCCTGTCAACCTGAGAACCCAGCCTGGGAGAGGGGAAGAGGAAATGCCAGAAGAGCGATCCCCCAGCCCCAGCACCTCCGGCTGCTGTGAGTCCCTTTTATCTTCTAGGACTGCCCGAGCATAATGTGCCACCTGGTTCCATTTGTCAATCGATTCGAGCATCACCGCAACTATATTATCCGGGGTGAGCTCTCCCGTCTCCCTGTAGGATTCCCTTCGCAGCCTGACCCATTTTGTACACGCAAAAATGTGTGACAGGCATTGTCCTCCTCTCCTGGGCAAAACCGACAATCGGGAGACCGTGACTTACCGATCTTGTGCAGGTAAGACTGAAAACACCCGTGTCCGCTCAAAAGCTGGGTCAGATAGAAGTCAGTCTCACCATGCCTTCGATTTAGCCACGGTCTCACATCCAGGATGAGGCGCGCAGTCCACTTTCCCTTCGTGCAATTGACCCAAGACTGCTGCCAATCGTTGAGCGAGCGCTGTCTCTCCTCGCGGACAACCATCTCCCTCGCATCGTCGTTTCGGCGCAGGTAAATAGCACGGCGCTCTCCAGTAAGGAGGGCGACAGGTATCATGCCTGCAATAACTCTCACCGCCGAGTCAGAGACTGTTGGATACGAAGATGCAATTCTCAGTACTCCTCTTCTCTGTACCTGTGCCAAACGCTTTCGGTATACCTCCTTGCTGAGAGCGTCGCCCCATACCTCTGCTCCGTACAGTAGCACTGACCTACAGCACTCATCAAGAGGCGTCTTCTTGATAGGCTGGGTCCCCCTACGTTGGCCATAAGTCGACTCAGGGCCGATATTCCCGAAGCAGCCTTCTCAGCCGTTGCCCTGTTTTGCTCAGAGAAACTCATCTTCGAGTCGATCAGTAGCCCCAGGTACTTCACCGCTGACTTCGATTCGATTCGTATGTCGCCAATACTGATCATCCTTACTCTAGGGATTCTCTTTTTTGTCAAGATGACCACTTCGGTTTTCTCCAGTGCTAAATTGAGCCCGCGAGCAGTCATCCAGTCCCTCACTCGGCGCATTAGCATACCTGGCCTAAGTTGCGCTTGTTCAACGGTGCGTCCGGCGACCAGAGCCGCAACATCATCCGCATAGCCGACCAAGCGCGACTCATCTGGCGTCTCAAGTCTCAGTAGCCCGTCGTAAGACACGTTCCACAGGTCCGCACCAAGGATGGATCCCTGGGCAACACCCGATGTAATTTCCATCCTTCGTTGGCGCTGTGTCGTGTCGTAGAGCAGGCTTCGGTCCTTTAGGTAGTTCCTCAAAAGCCGCATTAGATATTCTGGAACTTGAAAAGAGTTTTCCAGCGTGTCCAGAATATCCACCCATCTAGCGGAGTTGAAGGCATTCCAGACGTCGAGTGTCACCAACAGGACGATCCGTCGCTTGGTGCGACTATATGCCTCTGCCTTTTGGACCGCAGTCACCACCTCTGCTATCGCATCAATGGTAGAACGTCCTGCTCTAAAGCCGTACTGCCGAGGAGATAGGTCCCCAGCAGCACGAATCGCGTCAATGAGTCTTCCCTTGATGAGTTTCTCTAGCAATTTCCCAGCCGTGTCTAGTATGCATAACGGGCGGTATGCAGACGGCGATTCGGGATTTCCCCTTGCTGATCAGCAAAAGCCTCGCCATCTTCCATCGCACCGGGAAAACCCCGTCCCGTAGGCAAGCGTTGAATGTGCTGAGCAGCAAGTCAGGACAATGGTGATAGACGAGCCGCAACACCTCAGCTGGAACACCATCTGGACCTGGAGCCTTCCTCGCTTTCAATGAGAGGACTGCCTCCTCCAGGTCCAGCTATGTAAAGAGTGGGCACTCGACTGCTGTTTCACCATGGACAGCGTCAACACGGACGGGATGGGCGCGGAAGAGTCCCCGCACTATTGCGTCCATCTTTTCCGCGTCATGTATACAAGGCTTCCGCAGGGCACCAAGCTTCTTCATGATCAGCTTGTAGCCAAGGCCCCACGGATCCTTGTTCACATTGTCCACTAGGTCTTGCCACTGTTGATCAGTTTGCGAAGGCATTTCCTGGCCGACTTATATGCTGCCACCCAGTTGCATGCCTCGTCACCGTTCGGCGACCGTTGAGCCTAACGTCGAAGCTTGTGACACTCCCTTCGTTTTTCAGCGATTTCAGTTGACCACCAGTACACTGGGGGCTTGCCGTGCCGGGGTCTTCGACGGGGCATAGAAGCGCCGCAAGCAGTCGTAATGATGCTCATAGTAGAGCTCACCACGTCTTGAGGTGCCCGTTCTTCCGTCCCCTCCGAAGCTCCCTGAAGCGGCTCACCTGCTGTGAGCACCTCGACGAACCTCTCTCGACGTCCATCCTTCCGATGTTCTATCCAGTTGTAGAAGGCCGAGAGCACGGACGTCGGGAGACAGCATCACTTATCTCAAGCAGAATGCACTGATGATCACTGGCTGAATAGTCCTCTTAATACTTTCCAGTTGTGTATCTCCGTACTAAGGACTCCGAGGCGAATGTCACGTCCGGTATGGTTCCCTTACAGCTAATATGGGGGAAAGTCGGCGTATTTCCGGAGTTTAGTACGACGAGGGCCGTACTGGCCGCCTTTTCCAGGATTCGTTTTCCCCGCGGATCCATCTGAGGCATGCCCCATTCGATTGCTTTAGCGTTGAAGCCGCCCCCAACAAGCAATTTGCCCTCCGCGTTCGAGTCAGCGCCCTCCAAAGCATTAAGCTTGGCTTGGAAAGATGATATCGATTCGTTAGGCTTTAGGTACACACTAAAGAAGGTGGTCCCTGAGCACCGAACCCACACGAAACCATCACAACTCTCCGCTTGAAAGTCACTGTTCCGAACCCAGATGGCGGCAGTATCAGTTTCATCAGAATACCATCATGCAGGACTTTTATTATGGTGTTGCTCACTCAGCAGCAAGAAGTCAGCTTTCCTGTCCCTCGCAAACTGCTCAAGCAGACTTTTGGTGGTTGAACTGCGGTGTAGGTTTAGCTGCAGGATGCGGGTCATCGGAGCTCTGGTTTGGCCTTGGCTAGGGCTTCCTGGAACACCCGGCATTTTATTTATTTATTTATTTAAATTCCATTCAACAGATAAACATAATCCAATTACAAAATGGAACAAAACAAACAGAAAAGAAAATTAATGAAAATTAGAATTAAGTGTTAAAGTTAATATAAAAAAGAAATTCAATGGTACTAACAACAATAGATATGCGTGTAAAATTAAATTAAAGCACACAAAAAAGAAAATAAAGTCTAATATTTACTCCAGTTGAGTTTTAAGAATTAGGCTTCTTAACCTCAATTTAAAAACTAGGTATGAGTCGGAAAAAGGACCAAGCTCAAGCTTATCGTGATTCCTTACCATTCGTATAATAGGAGAGTGAAAATATAAATTTGTACGGGCATACGGTGGCACGAAAAAATTGTTTGCCCGAGAAGAACGCGATGATTGACGAAGACGTAGGTCTGCAAACAATGTTAATGAAATTTGATTGTGGCAGAGTTGATACAGAAAACACTGGTCTAGATACATGTGACGGGATGACAGAGTAGGCAAACGTAGGAAGGATAAACGGCAGTCATAGGGTTGATATGGGATTTTGAATTTGTAAAACAAGACACGAGTAAATTTACGCTGGACATTCTCTAACGAGTCAATGAGGTAGGAGTGTCGGGGAGACCAAACTAGAGAGCAATATTCGAGGATAGGACGGGCAAGACAGATAAACAAGCGGACAGGGGTAGATATATTGTTAAATTTATGAGCGTGCCTGAAAATAAGTCCCAATATTTTCGGGGCCCTAGTAGTCGCGATTAGAACGTGTGCATCAAAATTGAGCTTAGGATCAAAAGTAACGCCAAGGTCCTTAGCAGAGCTCACAGCAGCGAGTGGGACTTCATTCAACATATAGGTAAAAGTCAGTGGAGAATGATTTAGATTAAAAGTCATTTTATAGCATTTGGCAACATTAAGACAGAGGTAATTAGACGAACACCAGTTATTTAGTGCAATCAGGTCCATCTGAAGATATTGGCAATCTTGTACAGACCTAATAGCTCGAAAGACTTTAAAATCATCGGCATACAGTAGGCAATTGGAAGCGATAACCGAAGGGATATCATTTATAAACAATAGGAATAGGAGGGGACCTAAAATGGAACCTTGAGGAACACCAGAGGACGGATAGAATGGAATAGAGGTAGTTCCACAGTAACTAACACAACATATACGAGAAGACAAGTAGGAGTCCATCCATGATAAGAGAGGGCCGACAACCCCAAAAGTTTTCAGTTTACAACAGAGAAGTTGATGGTTGACCGTGTCAAATGCCTTCGAGAAGTCAGTGACGATTACATCAACCTGCAATCGATTGTCTAGGGCCTTAGCAATGAAATCGGTGAATTCAATTGAATTTGAGGTCATAGAGCGACCTTTGAGAAATCCATGTTGTTCTTTCGACAAGATAGGATTCAATGAAACTGAAAGCCGGTTGTGTACCAGACGCTCAAGTAATTTTGGGAAACAGGAAATTAAGGAAATAGGGCGATAATTCGACACAGAAGAAGGATCACCACTTTTAAGAATAGGAACAACGTTTGCTCTTTTCCAATAAGTAGGGAAAATACCAGTCTTTAGACTGAGGTTGAAGAGAAATGCCAGAGGGATACAAAGTGAAGACGCTAATGACTTGAAAAAAATATTCGGCAAGCCGTCAGGACCAGGTGATATATTAGGATTAAGTGAATTAATGAGGGATTCAACTTCAATATGGTCAGTGAAAAGTGAAGAAATGTCAATGGAGTGAAGTACGGGTGTATTAACTTGATTAGAGACATGAGAAGAAGGAAAAAAAGTTGACGAGAAGAACTGAGAGAACAAGTTGGAAATATCCTGTGGAGAAGAGCTAACTTTATTATTCCAGCGGACTGAAGGAGGGACAGAAGAGGAGGACTTAAAGGATCTAATGTATGACCAGAATGGTTTCGCATTATTCGCCATGAGGGAACTCTCCAAGCTACTGAAATAATTTTTCATTGCAGTCTTTAGTTCTTTTTTTGCTGCAAGACGTAGATCACAAAAGCGGGCTCTGGATTCTTCAGTACCACAACGCTTGAAACGGCGGTGTGCCTTACTTTTAGCATTCAAGGCACTTAGTACTTGCTTGGTTAGCCATGGTTTCTGCTTTACTTTGCGAAGAGCTTGTAAAGGTGTGAAGTGTTTAATCAACTCATAGAGGTAATTATAAAACTTATTCAGAGCTTCCTCACACTCATAATTATCAAAAAACTCCTGCCAGTCAATCAAGCTCAGCTCGGAGGCTAAAGCTTCGTAGTTTGCTTTGAAGAAGTTGAATTTTGGCGAAGAAGCAAACGTACGACTTGACAAAGTTGTAATGGAGAGATCGAGCGATAATGGCGAAAATGACTATCGATACTCACTAGAGGATTTAATCCAGTGGAAACAGATAGACAGTTTAGTGGAAAGTTAGAAAGAACAAGGTCAAGTACCCGACCATCAGCATTAGGGATATTATTGAATTGCGATAGTGAACAGAGTGATAGAAACGAGGAGAGGGATAAAGAAGATGCATCGGTTGATGAAACAGAGAAAGGAAGGTTCTTCGTCCATTGCACTGTTCCCAAATTAAAATCACCGCATATTAGAATTAAAGATTGCGGGTGTTGCAATAAGACATAAGAGGAAAACTCGTCAAAGAATGTCTCATACACATACAAAGGAGAGTTACTAGGTATGTAGACAGAGGAAACTAATAAAGATGTATTGTTAGGAAGGAAGATCTTGACAATCACACAATCCACAACACGGGAAAAGCAAAAATCAGCACAAAGGAAGCTACGCACTGTATTACTAACAGCAACAAGAACACCACCTCCATCTACTTTATTTGCAGAGGCCAAGTCTCGATCACAACGGTACATATCAAAATCAAGGGATATTTCCGAGTTTAAGATGTTACTATTTAACCAGGTTTCCGTAAGACATATAAATACATCTTCGCTGAGTTGTAACGATAAAAAGAGCTTATCAAGCTTGGTCCTTAACCCTCTTACATTTTGGTAATATACTGAAATATTTGAAGTTAAGCTACAGTCATGAAATCTTATACTAGTTTGTAGGTTGCTGTCTACCCGGTGCACGAAAGGACTTCCTTCTTCTTGAGTTGAATGGTTTAATAAGTACTCCTGGCGGCCAAGCTTCAGGATTCAAAATAGTACCACAATTTGAGGGCACTGTAAGCTTGAAAGAAGCAACCACTCTGTCTTCCAGATTGTCCTTAGTTAATCTGTAGCAACTAATAACTTTAACAGCTGGCCCAAATTTTTTATAAACGTAGTTTTTTAGGTATTCCGCAGTTGTATGGTAGCTTAGGCGCGAAATAAAGATCTCCTTTGGAGGGGATACGATGTCAAGTGTTGGGACTTCGTCATCCGAAATCAGAGTAGCCACAGCCAAGGTGTCAACACCAGATGAGGGCGGAAGACTAGGCGATTGATTATTTTTGATTTTAGGGATCGCCCCCCGATTTATTGATGAGGGTCCCGGAAAGCTATCACATGTCACAGGTAATTCATGACTAACCATATGCTGAGTTGCTGCTGAAGGCACAGGAGAATTAGAACACGACGTAGTTGTGCTAGAACCAGCAGCAAGGTTCGAGGTTTTAGAAGCCGATAGCTTTGCCAGCGATTTACTACGAGTGTCTACAGGCGTGATTGAGCCCCTAATGCATACTTGCTGAGCTGTCGGCGTAAGTAATTGCGTCTGGTTATTTAAGTCAGTGATATTCACTGAAGCCAGAGTTTTGGGTGACGCGTCCTCTGTAAATCGCAACAGGGTCTCGCATTCCAGACATGCACTTGAGTACTTGGTTTGAAGCTGTTTCAGCTCGTCCGCGAGCGATTTTATTGTTTTATCAGCTAATTGCAGACTGGAAACATATGCTGACAAGGAGTATCTCCTGCAAGAATCACAATACCAGTATACGCCGTTAGCAGCCTTATTGATCAGGTCGGCTGAAGAACCTTTAAGGTTAACGCAAGCCGAATGGTAAGATAACTCACAAAAGCCAAAGCAAAGGACCATAGGGGTCTTATTGGTTGGATCAATACACTTTACTGCACTGCACGACATGCTGGAAATTTCTAGTTTAATTTATTTATAATTATTATTTATATAACTTTATTTAGTTTTTAACGATTCAGTACGATTAATTATTAAATTTGAAATTAATTATTTAATATTATTAATATTATTATTATTTTCCAAAATTTGGGAAAGCTCTAATGTTTCAATCTAAATACCTGGTAGGGTTAAACTATATTTCTAAATTGTAGTTTCAGGTTGCCAACCTTCGGGCTGATCGATAAGAATTGCCATTAAACAGAAAAAATCGCAAGTTTTGTTCAATTTGCCTATCCTAAGGCGCACAATTAAATGTAACTAAAACAAATTGATCAACTCCTAATCAATTAAGTTGAAAATATACACTAACCATTTCACACAAAGGAAACAGAGAAGGTGAAAAATGCTTCAATGTTTAAGCACTTGAAAACTCACTAGCAAAATACAAGCGCACAGATGGTCCGAAACGCACGACACTACCGGAGATCAGTTTTAAAGAGTTTAATTCAATTTAAAGAGGTAAAAAGGTTAAATTATTATTAAATATGAAGGAGCACAAAAGGATGACGTTCAACAGTTGAGTGATCAACGAATAAGTAGTAGTTTTCCTGATCCCAAGACGTGTCCAAAATCAGGTTTTGGATCAGCATCCTTGCAAAGGATACAGTGTGCCTCCTCCGTACACTCTTTTCTTTTATGTCCCATTTCACCGCATTTGTAACATAGGGAACTCCTATCCGGTCCTTTGCATACTTGTGTGGTGTGACCATAACCAAGGCATTTGAAACATTGAAGAGGCGTTGCTCTTCGCCGTACCCTACAGACAACCCACCCTATTCGTACTTTGCCCTTGTTCAGGAATTGTTCGGCGTCCTTTTCGGTCAAGTCAACTATGGCCATGCGTTGTCCCCTGTTGTTTTCTGGTGTCAGTCTCGCTTTGATCCTTCCCACGCTAGGGAACTCCCTTTTGATGGCCTCTTCTCCCTCGGCCAGATCCGTCACGCAGTCAATGTCCCGCATTTCGATCGTTGCCATCGGCTCGAGCGGGGCTATAGTTGCGCTTTTGCCGAGGACTTTCTTTACTGCGTCACAGAATGCTTCTTTATTGCCGGCCTCTGCTCCGAATTCAACCAGTATGTGGCCCGACCGCGTTGGCCGTACTACTTTAATGTTAGTATTGGTGTCTTCGGGCCTTACGTTTCTCCTGATGTCCCGCAGCACCTCCGCGTAGGATCGGCCATCTTGGGGCTTTACAAGCAGTGCTTGCTGCCGGGGTCTTCGTCGGGGCTTCTGCCTCTCCTGTTTTGCATCAGGTCGTTTTTCTAATTGGGCGTCCGTGCGAATTTTATTTTCTGGCTTTTTTGAAGGAGTTTCTTTGCGGCTTTCTTCGCTCCTTTTGTAAGCACTGTCTGGAACCCCTGATCTGGTGCTCCACGCCCGTCAAGTGCCTCTTCCTTCCTTCTTTTATCCCGATCTTCTTCGATTGGGCTAGACGCCATTCTTTTATTGACTTTTAATGATGGAGCTATCTACATGTCACCTTTAGACTTTGCCCCAAGCGCCTCTTTAGCCTTCTGTTCATCTTCGGCCCTTAACCAGCTCCTCCGATAGTGCCCTATGCGATCTAGGAGCTCCTCTAGTTCAAGGAGCCCTTCCTTTGCTACTTTGCTAATTTTTGGGGAGTCGCATGCAGCTTGTATTCTTTTCAGAACATCTCCCGCTTTTCGAAGTAGTCTTTCTTCTTCGTATCGCTGGGCCGCAATTGTACCTTGCAACCATCCTTGGGAGAGGTTTTCGCGTTCGGTTTCTGAGTGCAGTACTTCCGCCACATTTTCAATGGTGGCGGTACAATCACGCGGTGTCTGGTCACTCTTTGCTTTTAATACCGTAATCTCCTCGTTTGCTTCTGGATTTTTCGTTGCAATGTCGGGATTTGTAACCCTTGCATCTGTCGCTTCGGTAGCGATCGCAGTCGTGACAATCGAATTTCCGGTGCTCTTTATGTTATCTGCCACTGCTCGAACACCTGAAGCATCCTGCCGAGTCTCCCGCTTCTCCTCAATAGGACACTCGGGCGCTCGCATAATTTTTTTGCTGCGCCCAAACGCCGCAGGAATCTCAGTCTGCGCCAGACTGTCTGCTGTTCTCCGTTTTTCGTCTACCGTCACTGTCGTCGTGTTAGTCTTCGTTTTTTCGTGGTTAGTACAGCGCTCGATGTACTGTTGACATCGTGGCTGCAACCGCTGGTTGCCTCGTCGTTATTATTTTTGGTTTCAGTTTTTGGATGTTTTTGATCTTTTGATTTCGGAGCCGCTATCACCGTTCGTGTGTGTAGTCGCCTTTTTGGTCTCATGGTTAGCAGAGCAGGGAGGCCATGCGAGGGTTGGCACAAGCCCTTATGGGAACAAGTGCTCAGAGCCAGACCAGCGCTAATCGGGAGTCCGTCTCAACCGAACCTGCACCACCAACCCAATGGTGCGAACTTCGAACGTACTCCGAGGCCTGCCAAGGTTTAACCGGGACGGAGACGGTATGATAGTTGAATTGGAGCCGTTCACACACGAGTTTCACCTCAGCGCTACTGTGCAAAGCAACTAGGTCCAAACCATCATATCCGCCAGCCCAAAGCGTCAATTCCAGTTCGTTGTCCACAGCGTAGTCCAGATACAATCAGAGTCGTTATCTGTCATCCCAGGAGGGAACCTCCCGGCACCCCCCACATCCTCGGGTCTGTGGGGGTGGCACTCCCCAAAGAATGCTAGCCTCCAAGAATGTTCTTGTCGACCGGCTTTCTCCCTGCGGGAATTTCCTCGGGTCCGTGGGGGCGGAACTCCCCAAAGAATGCTAGCCTCCAAGAGTGGTCTTGCCGACCGACATTCCCCCTGCGGAATTTCCTCGGGTACGTGGGGGCGGAACTCCACAAAGAATGCTAGCCTCCAAGAGTGCTCTTGTCGACCGGCATTCCCCCTGCGGGGGAATTATATTAAATTGAATATTATATTAAATTGAATATTGAAAACATTTTATCATTTTTTTATAGCAAAGCTTAAGCCGTGCCATGTTCAATGTATTCTTATTTAGCATATCTCGAAAGCTACAGTGACCAAATTTTCTAGTGTTTGAGATAAATTATCCAAACGTTCAATGTGTGGGTGCGGAGTTCAGAGATAACATATTTCAGTGTTTATCTGACGCCTAACGAGGCAATGCGATCTTTTCGAACCAAACTCGATGCCCTGGAGAACGCTGTCTCGAACACAGAGGGCCACATGCTGGTCGGGGGAGACTTCAACGCTAGAGCCATTGAATGGGGTATGCCACAATCCGACCCAAGGGGAAAGCAAATCTTGGACATGGCGGCCAGAACAGCGCTTTTTGTCCTAAATACTGGTAACACCCCTACTTTCCGCCGCTGGGGTTGCGTAAGAACCATACCTGATGTGACACTCGCTTCGGAGTCCCTGGTACCCAGAGTACACAACTGGCGAGTACTAGAGGACTACTCGGCTAGTGATCACCAGTATATAGCGGTTGACGTTCACGACAGTGCCACTCTGCGTGCATATGCCCAAACTTCAATCCTCGGATGGAGGACTGGGAGGATGGACGTTGAGACGTTCGCTGACGCGCTTACGGCAGGCGCATCGTTGCTGGGAGCTCCGCCAGGGAGTGGAGGGCCTACAGCCAAGGACTTGGTGAACTCAACTATGAGTACCATCATAACTGCTTGCGAGTCTTCCATGCCCCGTCGGAGACCCCGACACGATAAGCCTCCAGTATACTGGTGGTCAAACGAGATCGCCGAACAAAGAAGCGAGTGTCACAAACTTCGGTGAGAGGCCCAGCGGGCGCGAACACGGGAGGAGGCAGACACTAGGCTAACAGCATACAGGTCCGGCAGGAAATATCTTCGCAGGCTTATTAACAAGAGCAAGGCCCGATGCTGGCAAGACCTCGTGGACGATGTAAATAGGGATCCGTGGGGCCTTGGCTACAAGCTGGTCATGGGGAAACTTGGTGCCCTACGGAAGCCTTGTATACATGACGCGGAAAAGATGGACGCGATAGTGCGGGGACTCTTCCCGCCCATCCCGTCCGTGTTGACGCTGTCCATGGTGAAACAGCAGTAGAGTGCCCACTCTTCACACAGCTGAAACTGGAGGAGGCAGTCCTCTCCTTGAAAGCGAGGAAGGCTCCAAGTCCAGATGGTGTTCCAGCTGAGGTGTTGCAGCTCGCCTATCACCATTGTCCCGACTTGCTGCTCAGCACATTCAACGCTTGCCTACGGGACGGGGTTTTCCCGGTACGATGGAAGGTGGCGAGGCTTGTGCTGGTCAGCAAGGGGAAGGGAAATCCCGAATCGCCGTCTGCATACCACCCGTTATGCATGCTAGACACGGCTGGGAAAGTGCTAGAGAAACTCATCAAGGGAAGACTCACTGACGCGATTCGTGCTGCTGGGGACCTATCTCCTCGGCAGTACGGCTTTAGAGCAGGACGTTCTACCATTGATGCGATTGCAGAGGTGGTGACTGCGGTCCAAAAGGCAGAGGCATATAGTCGCACCAAGCGACGGATCGTCCTGTTGGTGACACTCGACGTCAGGAATGCCTTCAACTCCGCTAGATGGGTGGATATTCTGGACACGCTGGAAAACTCTTTTCAAGTTCCAGAATATCTAATGCGGCTTTTGAGGAACTACCTAAAGGACCGAAGCCTGCTCTACGACACGACACAGGGCCAACGAAGGATATGAGACAGTGGCTGAATCGAAGGCATGGTGAGACTGACTTCTATCTGACCCAGCTTTTGAGCGGGCATGGGTGTTTTCAGTCTTACCTGCACAAGGTCGGTAAGTCACGGTCTCCCGATTGTCGGTTTTGCCCAGGAGAGGAGGACAATGCCTGTCACACATTTTTTGCGTGTACCAAATGGGCCAGGCTGCGAAGGGAACTCTACAGGGAGACGGGAGAGCTCACCCCGGATAATATAGTTGCGGTGATGCTCAAATCGGTTGACAAATGGAACCAGGTGGCACATTATGCTCGGGCAGTCCTATAAGATAAAAGGGACTCACAGCAGCCGGAGGTGCTGGGGCTGGGGGATCGCTCTTCTGGCATTTCCTCTTCCCCTCTCCCCTCCCGCTAGGAAAGAGACTCCCCAGCTTGAAGGCGCCCCACGGCGTAACAAAACGAGACCTGGCCCGAAGTAATGTGTCAAACGGTTCCAGGCTAGATTCTCAGATTGACAGGGGAAGTGTTTAGTGGGTAGTCCAAGGGTATCCTGCATGGGAGTCCAACACCGCCAGACTCGGTGGGCGTAAATGCCTTCACCTCCCTACCACAAAAAAAACGTTCAATGAAGTCATTGAAAAACAAATTGTGACTCTGTACAAAGTGAACAACTTCACGTTCCACCCAAATTACCATCTATAGTAATAATAACCTTTATATTAAAGTGCCAACTGTTTTACTGACGCAAATGTCCGTTCTTCTACTTGGGTATTATCTTTCCACATATAATGGCCATTACATTACTGATCAAATGTTTCATTCAAGACAAAAAAACTCAAACAAGGATTGCTGCTACAGTACAGCTACATACATAAGTCGTTCAAATTTATTGCTGGTAATATTTACTTTCGCATAAAAAAATATCCTTTTAAAATAAATTGAGCGATGATTGATCTTACGCTGGGATACTTCCAGACGAAATATAAAATGTATGCTTTTATTATTAACCGCCTTCTAAAGTAGAGAAGGTTATCCGTTGACCCGTTTATTTTTTTTCGTTGTTTTTGTTATGTATGTTCACGCATGAATTTTGAACGGGGATACATACAAGAGACCGTTCTCGACTTTAATTTCCATTAGGTCAATTTGAAGGATATGAAAATCAAATAACAGTCAAGGACATTATCGTTAAAACAAGAAAATTTCCGACTGTTGCCCCGATTTTTCAGCATAACTGATGGACGCATATAAAAATTTTGACTGTAGACGTTTCAAAAACTGAAATGTATCGGCTCAGAATTGTGATATTTTCAAGGGCTCTGTAGATGTTAACAGTTAAATAGGGTACATTGAAATCGAGAAATTAAATTTTAATGCAATTTCATACAAAATCTACACATTATTTTGCCACTTTTCAAGGACTAGATGAACGGTACCGAATCTTCTGGTCATGAATGATGTAAAGGGTCAGTATCCTTAATTTTCTCAACAAACAGTAGATTGTAGTCAATTCTTTCTATCGGAAACAACCTATAAGTTATTTCTAAATGTAAAGGCTTCCCAATAAGAGGTGTTATTTTGAATAGCTCGCTATTTCAGGAGTAGTCACCTTTGAAGCTGTCATTTTTTAATATTTGACAAGTAAAAACTACGCCATTAGTAAAAACGGAACGATAAACGCTTCAACAATGCATCAAAATTATTAAAATTCACTATAAAAATGAAAATTTGGCAGAGACGGTTCGTAAAACTCGAACATTTTTGGGTTGTCGTGAAGCACCTTATCGGACCGCAATACAGAAATCGGTGGAAAAATTCGACTTGTTGGGACAATTTAGTGATGTTAAGAATAAAACCCGTGCACATCACTCAAGAACAGCCGAGAATATTGCTGCTGTAGCCAAAAGTGTTGAAAAAAACCCAGGTTTGTCCATTCCTCTCCGTTCTTTGGAATTAGACATTCCACAAACATCAGTACACCGTATTTTGCATAAGGAATTGGGTCTGAAGGCTTATAAAGTTCGCTTAACACAAGAACTCAAGCCAGTCGATCATCGATAACGTCCAACGTCCGCAGATATTTTTTAATTGAGTTGGATTAACATTTTTTTATTGGAAAAATTATTAAAGAAGAGAAATGTTAATTGTAGATGGTTTCGACGTGTACTACACATTTTCCGCTTTAAAAATTGTTCAAGTTATAAATATTTATGCAACTCAATTCAAAAAATAGTTTTGGATAAAAAAAAATTCATAAAGTAATTTGCACTATCTGAGGTATCCAAAATATGATCCGTTCCGGTGAGTTTCAATTATGTCTCAGGAAGAGCACATAAAAGTATAGATTTAAATTAAATTGATATAAAAAACGGGTCGAGCAATCAATAAAAAAAGTTCAGTACATAGTTGCGTTTTCATTAAACTATGGCACATAGTTTTCACGAAAAGTTTTACGACAACAACGAATATGAAATAAACGTAAACGAATGTTATGTTAAAAAAGGATCTTTTTGTTACTTCGCGATGTCATTACATAATAACGATGCAGGTGTGGGTTTCAGTTATTGAAGTTACTTATGAGAACTACCATATGGGACGGATATGCGTAATAACGGAAAAGTAATGCAGCGATACCATAAAAGAAGATACTTCAGTCGAAAAAAGGAGCCTGAACGCATTTTTATAAAATAATTTCTTCAGAAATGGTAGTAATGGACGTATATAGATTCAAATTTAGATAACTATTATCAATTTTTTCGGAAGGTTCATAATGTTCACACCTTATATAGATGAATAAGCCGTAGCAGATAAGCAATGATGAGCCTATAAGCCGAAGGTCCCAGGTTCAAATCTCGTTGGGTGCAACGTGATTTAGTTCAGGGGATTTTGTTCACTCAGTGGTGATATTGACTGATGTAATCAGATCATATCACAGCTGAGTGGGCACAGGAAAGAATGGTACTGACCAAACCACCTTCCGAAAAAATCAATACGGTCATGAAAATTAGATACTCTAACTATCTCTAAGCGAAGGCCCGAGAGGGGCCGTAGTGCTACAAAGAAGAAGAAGCAATGATGACTTGGGTTAGAAAACTTTCTTATAGATAGTAAATTCCTCTCTAAAAGCGTGAAAAAAAATAAAATAAAACTCGACTTAGAAATGCCCTCTGGAGAGTGAAATAAATTTCATAGAATCAATACCAAATCAATTTCCTCGTTTGGACATACTTATTTGTAATACGTTTAATAAAATGAATACACGGAAAAAAACTGACTTGGCACCGATTCCATGAAATTTATTTCTCCCTTTGAAGAGCATTTCGATGTTGGTTTTTAGTATTTTTTGTAAAAGTTTTTACGCGCTAGTTTGATTTTTCGATATTGATTTTCATCCGAGCCAATTTCGAAAAATGAAATTAGTGTTCAAAATCAAAAGAAAGATTTTTCATTCGTATTTGATAAATGCTTTCAATCAATTATATAAATGATATCATACTTTCAATCAATTATATAAATGAAGCAATCATTGCTGAAGATAGACAGACGAACAAGATATAAATTTATTGAAGTTTTTTAAATTTAGTTTACAAAACTCTAATACGAAAAATACCTATAAAGAATATCATCTAATCTAAAAATAACTTACGATTGTTTGAGCTTAATAAGTCGAACATTATTACATCTTCCTCATTCAAATGCCGCTCACAAATAGCGCTGTGATCCGGAAGACACTCCTGGGCATGTTCTGCCGCTGCCAGCCATTGTTGCCGGAGTTGATCTTATTGGGGCAACAGAAAGTAGCGTTTTGATGGCACTCCATTTGCTGATCTTCGGCAACTCTACAGAGCAAAATTTCACCATTCCTACAAAATTAATAAAAAAGCAGTAAAGTTATAAATTAACGCGGTAAATGTTATATTTATCTTTAAATTGTTTGATCAGTCGATCACCACCTTAAACGTATATGCCTATAAAAAATCATGTGCCTCAAAAAATCAGAAACTTATATCATTTTTTATACAGCGCTTATGTTAGGAAAATTTCAAGAAGTTCTATGTGAATATGGCATTTTGGAAAGACGGACTAATTTGGCTGGGATGCCAAAACCAAGCATTATTTATTACAGCACGTTACGATCAATACTGTCGTATGCTTGCTTGAAGTCAACGAAAATTTGGTGTACGTCTATGTTGAACTCCCAGCATTTATCAAGTACCTGCTTGACCGTGAACAATTGGTTTGTTGTTGATCTACCTGCCTAAAACCACCTTGATACTCCCCAATAATACTGTTGGTGTATGATCTGATTTGATTTTCTAAGATTCTAGGAAATATTTTGTACGCCGTACAAGGTAGTGATATGCCTCTATAATTTTCGCACTGTAGCTTTTTTGTGGATAGAGAATATAATTGATTGGCTCCACTCTTTCGGCATATGTTCTTGTTGCCAAATGTACTGGATAACTGTGAATAGCTTGATGAACACTACTGCCACCATATTTGATGAGCTCCACTGGAATCTCATCAATGCCCGACGCTTTATTATTCTTTTGGGCTTTGATGATGGAACACACTTCATCCAGAGTTGGTGGGACCAATGGAAGCTCTCCACAGGCATCTATAGGCTCCGATGTTCTGGAGCTGTGTGGAGGATTAAGGAGGTGCTTGAAATATGTTGCCCATCTTTCCTTAATCTTGATTTCATCAGCGATTATATTGCCGCTGTCATCACGAAGAGATTGGTTTTGGGCTGATAACCACGCTTCAGGCTTTTCACTACTTCGTATGCTTGTCTTGTGTTATTGCTCGCTAAACTTACATCTATACTTCTCAATTGGTCGTCATAGTATATTATTTTCTTAATCTTAATTATCTTATTCGGTACTCTTCTGAGATTTCCATAGTGTTCTCCCTTTGTTCCGGTTTGCCTACCTACGTATTCTTTGCACGCTTGATTCTTTTTATCTAACGCATTCTGGCACTCATCATCGAACCAATCATTCCTCTTGCGCCGGGCTTGATGTCCGACCGTCTGTTCTGCCACGGTTCTGATAGCCACTTTCACTTCCATCCAGAGCTCGTTGCTCGTCTTTAACGATGCATCTGATAAGATGGGAGCCAGCTGGTTGTCGAGGGTCTCCGTGAAATTTTCGGCCACAGACGCCGTTTGGAGCCTTTCGATGTCAAATTTTTGTAGCGGGCTGGTCTTCGCTGAATATGCCTTTCACATACGACATCGATAGTTTAATTTGATCAAGTAATGATCTGAGTTACAATTGGCTCCTCGGTATGTACGGACGTCAAGTATGCTCGAGGCCCAAAGTTATTGGATTAGAACATGATCGATCTAGTTTTGTGTGTTGCCATCCGGTGATACCCAGGTCATTTTATGAATGCATTGATGTGGAAAGCAAGTCGAACGTATGATTAGATTTCTGCTACATGCAAAGTCAATCAGACGCTGGCCGGTGTCATTTGTTTCATCGTGGAGGCTACATCCTCCAGTCGTTCCCCGATGAGATAGCTCATTGCCAACCTTAGCGTTAAAATCACCCAGGATAATTTTTTTGTCGTTTGTGGGCAATGAGTCGACCAGTCTTTCCAGATGATTGTTAAACGATTCCTTCGTTTCTTCGTCTTTTTCTTCGGTCGGGGCGTGAACATTAATCAGCCAGATTTTAAAGAATTTCGATTTTATACGGATCGCACACAACCATTCTTTGACTGCCTTAAAATCAATAACGTGCGATTTGAACTCCCTATCCACAATGAAGGCCGCTCCAAATTCTCGTTTTCCAGTAGGCTTCCCACTTTTAAATATTGTGTGCGATCTCATGTCTTGAATGTCGTTTCCAGTCCAATTCGTTTCCTGGACTGCCAGTAATTTTAATTGATATTGACTGGCCTGTTGTAAAAGGTCCTTAACAGCGCCAGGGTAATTGAGTGATCTGACATTCCAGGATCCAATTCGATTGTCCTTTTTTCGTTTGCGAGGTCGTTGCCGGGAGTCCAATCCATTCCGAGACCTATCTACAGGTTTGAAACAATTAAAGATTTTTCAGGGACGGGGAGTTAGCCCGTCGCCCAACCTCCATTCCGGCGGCATGGTTATTACGTCGATTCCGTTATCAGGCACAGAAGATTCGCCTTCACCCTCTTACGTCCTCACAAAGGAGGTGTAAGTAGGATTTAGTAGCAGAGCTGCAGATTTATTTACAGTTATGAGCATTTCTCGACATTTAATGTTACATTATTGGGGAACCAGTAAACCCAATGTAGACCCCGAGACCATTTACTACCATTTAGTTGGGGGGTTTGGGATGAGGAATCATGGAAGCTATGGGTTAAGGAAACAAGGGGTGCCCTCCTCCTTTCTCAAACGGGCTTGGGACATTCTATGGCGGAGTTGGTCTTTGTTCTATTCTGCTTAAAAGACACTCTTTTACCAGATCGTGGTAATAAAAAAATTTACTATAAACGTCCCTCCAATTTTCCGAGAAAACTGTTTCGAGATCTGAGATATT
The DNA here is from genome assembly GCA_963969285.1 of Odontomyia ornata. Lineage (NCBI taxonomy): Eukaryota > Metazoa > Arthropoda > Insecta > Diptera > Stratiomyidae > Odontomyia > Odontomyia ornata. The sequence continues at coordinate 241,519,065 of OZ017738.1, forward strand.
TTCAAATTCTTCTTTTAAATTTTCAATGTATTTTAATTATGCTCTTAAGGTTTCTTGTTTATATTTTCTAGCAGGTGCTTTTTTTTAAGTGTAAATAGATCCTTTCTATTTTATTCCATTCAAACATATCACGATAATTCAAAAAACTTGTATGTTATAATTAATCGTATTTATTAAAAGTTTCTTAATTCAGTTAAAATTCGTAAACATTAAATAATTCATTGAAATTTAATTTAACAATTTAAATAGATTATATAAAATTTTATTTAGGTTCCACTTTCTTCGACTGAATCCTAATTCGTCGGCGTTCCTTTTGCATATCTTCAATAAGAGACTGAATACGATTGCTATTTTCCAAAGCTGGTGAATCGTCGCCTTGAAGAATTGATTTTAATAATTGTATCCTCCTCCTAAACTTGGCCCTACGTCCTCCTCGTTTTTTCTTTTCCAAAATGTCGATTTTGGGGATGCTTGTAATCAACTCGTCTACTCGTTGTTGTTTTTTTTCTTAGATATTCCACCCTTATGGGCAACGGACCTTGAATTGGAACATTGTAGTTCCACGTATTTTTAATGCGTCCAGTGTTTGGTCAGCAGGATCGCCATGTGGCGATACTGGCACTTGAGAGACCCCAGCCATTGTCCTAAGCCGACATTTTGTTCATTTTTATATATATTTTATAAGTTTTATTTAAAGTTTCCTTCTTTAAAATTAATTTTTGTGGGTAAAAACGCTCGCGTTTCGAAAAACAAATACAAGCGTAAAACGCCTTCTCGCATCCGATCTAGAGAATTATTATTTTCGTATTTTTTTATTTTTCTAGATGTTTTACCTATTCGCGAAATTGTAGAATGCAGACACAAGCGTGTAAGGCCTTCCAGTCTGCATCTACTTAGACGAAGGAGGAATCCCAGGCGAATGTTTTAACGCCCTTAGCAAAGGATATTTATATTTACCTCAGAAAAGAATACTCCAGCGTATACAAAAGAAATGAGAGGCTTTATTCGAGTTCCTTCCGCCTTATATACTAACTTAACCTAAGAATACATTATTTTCACTGAGTATCTACTTTGCTGACATTTTTGTATTAATTTTATATTGCTGAATTAAACTATGGCAATGCTTAATTTATGGCAATGCCTAATAATTTTAAATTATGGTAATGCTGAATTTATGGCAATGCTTATTAGTTTTAAATTATGGTAATACTTAATTTAGCACAAGACTCCGCCATATTGAATGACGGTTGACAATCATCTGATTGTAATGTTGTCATATTACAATTGAAAGTTCATCATATTCCGTAAAATCTACTTTTAATTTACTAATTTTGATTGCACCTTGACGACTAGAGTAAAATTTCAAAAGGGAAGTTACTTTCATTTTCCGTTCTGATTCTAAAATTTGTTGATCAGACACATTATAATTTGTTCCGCTCGTTCGCCTATATCGAGAAAATCGCGCCTCTAGTGGATCAGTTTGCAGTTTCCCTAATAGAACAAAGGGAATCTGCAAATCCGCTAAAAGATATTCAGCTATTAAAATTAATGACGCGGTAGGTAAATTCAAAGCAGTCTCAGTTTCTCTTGAAAGTTTACCTGCAAATTTAGTAACACTTTCTATGCCATCAAAAGCATCCCAAGAACTAAGCCAATCTAAAAACTTTTTAAAAATGTAACATTATCTTGATGGATCGAAGTAATAGGCAATGCCAATGGCTCTCGAATGCGGTATCCTTTTCCCGGATGTTTTACATTAACAACTATCCACCATTTCCTTATTATTGACATAGATTCAAAGGTTCCTACAGATTCGGGTCCAAGTTTATCTTTAAATATATTGTTTCTATTGTTTTTCCATCAAAAATTTTTAATGCTAATGAAACTGATCGTCTTTGAAAAGTATTTGAAGATAAACATTTCAAAGACAATGAAGGAGCCTGTTTAGCTGTTGAATTGTTCTTCTCTTCATAAATTTGAATTAAGTCTCTAAATTAAGCAATTAAATGAAAATCAGCATTCTCAAAACTAGGGAAACAATACATTTTAGGTAATGAGTTAATCCAGTTATTTCTAATATTTTTAAGCAAATGAACTGTGTCCAATAAGAAAAAAAATTTTTTGGTTGAATCATAAGGAGAAATGATGTATGGTTGGAGCGGATTATGGGGAAAGAACGATTTAAACAGATTAATGTTAACTCAATTATCCACGGAGATAATCGCCACTACTTCAAAAAACCTTTCGTCATTTTGTATAATTCACTACCATTCATGTTTTAATTGGAAATATCCAAATTACTACCTTTTTTTTGAAAGTAAAGATGATATCATGAAAACTTTAACTGAATTAGCAAGCATTCCCGCAGGGGGAATGCCGGTCGACAAGAGCACTCTTGGAGGCTAGCATTCTTTGGGGAGTTCCACTCCCACGTACCCGAGGAAATTCCCGCAGGAAGAAAGCCGGTCGACAAGAACATTCTTGGAGGCTAGCATTCTTTGGGGAGTGCCGCCCCCACGGACCCGAGGATATGGGGGGTGCCGTGAGGTTCCCTCCTGGGATGACAGGTAACGACTCTGATTGTATCTGGACTACGCTGTGGACAACGAACTGGAATTGACGCTTTGGGCTGGCGGATGTAATGGTTTGGACCTAGTTGCTTTGCACAGTAGCGCCGAGGTGAAACTCGTGTGTGAGCTGCTCCAATTCAACTATCATACCGTCTCCGTCCCGGTAAAACCTTGGCAGGCCTCGGAGTACGTTCGAAGTTCGCACCATTGGGTTGGTGGTGTAGGTTCGGTTGAGACGGACTCCCGATTAGCGCTGGTCTGGCTCTGAGCACTTGTCCCCATAAGGGCTTGTGCCAACCCTCGCATGGCCTCCCTGCTCTGCTAACCATGAGACCAAAAAGGCGACTACACACACGAACGGAGATAGCGGCTCCGAGGGGGGACCCAATAAAATGGAGCAAGCAATATCAAAAGATCAAAAACATCCAAAAACTGAAACCAAAAATAATAACGACGACGCAACCAGCGGTTGCAGCCACGATGTCAACAGTACATCGAGAGCTGTACTAACCACGAAAAAAACGAAGACTAACACGACGACAGTGACGGTAGACGAAAAACGGAGAACAGCAGACAGTCTGGTGCAGACTGAGATTCCTGCGGCATTTGGGCGCAGCAAAAAAATTATGCGAACGCCCGAGTGTCCTATTGAGGAGAAGCGGGAGACTCGGCAGGATGCTTCAGGTGTTCGAGCAGTGGCAGATAACATAAAGAGCACCGAAAATTCGATTGTCACGGCTGCGATCGTTACCGAAGCGACCGATGCAAGGGTCACAAATCCCGACATTGCAACGAAAAATCCAGAAGCAAACGAGGAAATTACGGTACTAAAAGCAAAGAGTGACCAGACACCGCGTGATTGTACCGCCACCGTTGAAAATGTGGCGGAAGTACTGCACTCAGAAATGGAACGCGAAAACCTCTCCCAAGGATGGTTGCAAGGTACAATTGCGGCCCAGCGATACGAAGAAGAAAGACTACTTCGAAAAGCGGGAGATGTTCTGAAAAGAATACAAGCTGCATGCGACTCCCCAAAAATTAGCAAAGTAGCAAAGGAAGGGCTCCTTGAACTAGAGGAGCTCTTAGATCGCATAGGGCACTATCGGAGGAGCTGGTTAAGGGCCGAAGATGAACAGAAGGCTAAAGAGGCGCTTGGGGCAAAGTCTAAAGGTGACATGTAGATAGCTCCATCATTAAAAGTCAATAAAAGAATGGCGATTAGCCCAATCGAAGGAGATCGGGATAAAAGAAGGAAGGAAGAGGCACTTGACGGGCGTGGAGCACCAGTTCAGGGGTTCCAGACAGTGCTTACAAAAGGAGCGAAGAAAGCTGCATTAGCTGTCAGGAGTTGTCAACTTTACTTTTGTATGACGTCATGTCACAAAAATTGCAGAGCAAGACGGCCAGGTTTAAGGAGGCAGTGCTAAGGAGCACTGTTTCCTTAAAGCTGGCCATTTTGCTCTGCAATTTTTGTGACATCACGTCATTCAAAAGTAAAACTGATAACTCCTGACAGTTAATGCAGCTCCAAACAATTAGATGTCGAAATTCCGGTCAAACAGGAAGTCGATTTGCAAATAAAATTGAAATTTGCACCCAAAAATGGTAAAAAATGTAAAAAGTCGTGCACTATACGCAACACCGAAAGAAGAGTTGCTGGAAACATTAAACGTGTGAGTATGGCACTTCACATGTATGTTTAATTGCTCTTTTAATTATTTGTAGTCCGAGAATCCTTCTGTCGAAACATTCCAAGATCTTCTCGAGAAGAATCCGGCCGTGTTTTATCCAGTCCCTGCAGCTTGGGCGCTCCTAAATCTCAAAAATACTCGTTGCTGCCTGATCAAAAAGTTAAACTTTTCCAATTGAAGATAACATAATCAGCTTTTTCGATGCAGAGGAAATGTTCGATCACAAAGACGAAGCATTGGAAATTGAAAACGCGCTTGCTGCTCGGAAGAACAGCAATGAAATTCGTCATATTGAGAACAAATTAAGCCCCCGGACTGTCCTTGTGGGCTCTTTGACGGGAATCGGATTCACTTCAGAGTTTGATAATCAACGGTTAGTGGAGTGAGAGTATTTTACTTTACATATATTGCATGTTGAATTAGTTACAAAATGGCTAATTAAATTATTTGCATTCCAAGAATCCTGCTGTTGACACATTCCAAGAACTTCTCGTTAAGTAAGCAGCTTTTTCGATGCAGACCAAACGCTCGATCAAAAGGAAGAAGTATTGGAAATTGAATAAGTGCTTGCCGATCTGGAAACAGCAATGAAATCCGTCATATTGAGAACGAATTCAGCCGCTCGGCTATCCTTGTGGGCTCTTCGACGGGAATTGGATTCACTCCAGAGTTTGATAATCAAAGGTTAGCGATTTAGTTCGATGCTTCATGCATTCCAAAGATTATTTCCCTGGACCTAACACTAAAGAATTCAACAAATCACGGCTGAACAATAACTGCGTTGTCAAGGTATGATCTTCATCTACTTTAGAAAGCATGAATTTTATTGATTTTTCGATTTTAGATCTGGCTTCAGATTCGTTTTCTGAGTAAATTACGATGTCATCAATGCGATGCAGCATGAGTGCCAAGACTACTGTGCCTCTGAATTAAATTCCCTACTTTAAGTTGTCATAATTCTTTTGTCATATGGCCCGTAAAATAATAAATATAATTGAAATTTAGGCACATTATTCTTTTGTAAAGTTGCAATATAATTATTAATTTTATGTTTCGGATGTTTGCAGTATTTCAAAAATTAGGTAAGAAAAAATCGGTCTCATTCTCAGGTTGAATTGAATTTCCCCTAAATCAGGCCGCTGTTTTGGGGCTTATCCAGCCTCTTCTACCTAGTAAAATACATTCAGAGAATGATGAACGTCTTTCAAAAAACTCTTCCCTCGCTAATATAATCAATTTAAGGAACATCAAGCAATTCAAAGTAATGATATCTCCTGAGGATTGACAATTGGCATTTAGACCCTGCGTCGTATTATAATATGTTTATTTTATCTCTGAGAACTATTCACAAATTGACTCTTAGGTCTAGATGTTCCTGGCCGAGTGTTCTTTCAACTTGGACCTGCATTATTGTGAAAAAAAATTGATTGAAGACCTAAAAAATAAGGCAAATTATTTCAATTCAATTTTGATTACATACCCTTGTTCCTCTTGGGTTCTCATCTTCATCTTGTTCAGCAGCAGTGTTTTGCCTGCCACTACAACTTCCTCCAGCATGTCACATAAAATATTTAGTGGGCCGTGCAACTTCTTATTCGGTATCAACCTATATAGCTACTCTCCGGGGCCCTGATGTTAAATGATAACTGTGATCGAACTCATGATGACGATTTGGTACATTTCGAGATTTCACAGGTGATTTTTTACCCGAATGATGATCGCTTTCTTCGTTATTATTCTGCCGTGTTCTCCTTACTTTTTGATTCTCATGTATCACCGGTGGTATATGGTCAGTCTTTTTTGCCTTTGTCACTGCAATCATTTGATGCACCATTCTCATTTTTTGACGATTCTGACGATTTTTTAGCGAATTTTCCTCGTTTTTTGCTGTCGATCTATTTGAATTTTCATCCGATTGTGAGTTTATACCTTGTTATGCTGTACGAGCTGTAGGAAAACTGTTTTGAGCAGGTTTTCTTGTCTTTTTTGAGCGTTATTTAGATACTTGAGTTGGCCATGCAGCTGAGGGTGTTTCACACATAACTGGCAGCAATATTTTTCTCTTCCGCTTTGAAATAACGATATAAGTTACTCTATAAACTTTGATTTTCAATAAATGAGGCACTCATATCGGTTTACTTTTAACTTGTTCTAGATTTCGAGCTAAACAGGAAAATTGTTCGCTTGCTAGATTTGACATTCATGTATGAAAAAATTATATTAGATAGATCCTTATAGAAACTGATCAAGTGCAACAACTTAAATATATACTCGTAAAGACAACTTTGTGTAGCTGAAAAATAAACTAAGAAAAACGAATTCCGTGTTTTAAAGCATTCAATTAAATTAATGATTAATTATATCCTCAATTAAATTACACTTTCTTGTTTATAATAAACTTTTTAAATGTGCATTTGACAAAGTGATCATCATTGTAGTAGTATTAAGCATCTTACTGGGTCGTTTTTATATTTTTTTCTTATTTAGAAATTAGAAAACTACATCTGTAACCAATATTCTCTGAAAAGTCCTCCTGTTTTGGCAGTAATTTTCCGCACATGACCTCTACTGCTGATACTAACTGTTTGCGCATTGTCTTCATTTTCACTATCAATATCCTTGTTGCTAACATTTGATGTTCTTGAATTGGAACTGCTTGCTGCTGTGTTAAATCGTTGACGATAACCAGATTGTGGGGATGAAGGTGAGGTTGAATACATTCCAGTTCTTCCTTTTGGAGGTTTGTCATCTTCTGGAAAACTTTCGCCTAAGTCTTCATTATAACGTGGTCTCTTTTGATTGCGGCTGTTTCAGATCTACTTCAGCCGCGTTCATTATAGTCAGTGAACTCCTCGTCATTGTCTTCATCATAGCCATCGTAAACATGAAGCGCTTGGAACGTAGCGATGATCGACTTTTCTATGGAGTATTATTGACAGCTGTTCGTGAATGTGGACCTGATGCTGATTTCAGAGATTCATTATCTTCTGACTCCAATTTCTCTTCGTCTTCTTCTTCCTCGGAAGAATTTTTATCAACTTCATCCTCATCGTCATTACGGTATCATGGCTGTAAGTTACGCCCACGTCGTAGAGGCCTTTCCGTTTCACGGTTGTTTTCTACCACATTTCCATTTGTTGAATTGTTTCGCATTCTCAATCGCGATGAGATATTTTCTACGACTGATGATGGAATCCAAAGGATCAACTTCTTCGCACAGCATATCCAGCTCATTTGCATTCCTTTTATGTCTAAATAGCATTCGTCTTGTTTGACGCATCGTTGATGAGCCGTGGAAGTGTGGAACTACTAGACGTTTGACGATTGCGTATTGGTTGAGTTGATCTATAAACCGCGCTAGCATTGCCATTGGCTATTCGATTCTGGACTGAAATCAACTTGTATACAAATGAGAATTGAATGACGATATTGTACAAGTATTTACGTATATTGCTCTTTGTTCAGTCAATGGTTGGTTTTGTCGGCTTAATGTCCGTGGTTCATCCTCTGAATCATCTTCAGATAAAACTCTCTATTGCGATTCGTTCGCAGTTGTCGTAGTTGGGGCAGATCTCGTCTGGTTGTTATGATTTCAGGAGTCGTCGTTTTTTCAACTGTATGCTTCGATTCTGACGACTTTTTTCATCGTATCGGCTTTCGATTAGATTTCTGAAAAAATTAACTGAAAATTTAAAAAATAAGGCAAACTACATCAATGGTGAGATTACATACCTTTTTTCACCATCTTCATCTTGTTCATCAGCAATGTTTTGTCTGCCACTCCAACTTTCTTCAGCGACGATTGATATATTTTGACATTTCACGGGCAATTTTTCACCGGAATGATGATCGCTAGCTTCAGCATTATTCTGCCGTGTTGTCCTTACTTTTCGATTCTCACTTATCACTTATTTTTTGCCTGCTTGCTTTGTCACTCACAGCATCTGATGCATCATTCTCATCTTCTGACAACTCCGGCAGTTTTTAACGAATTTCCCTTGTTTTTTTGCTGCCGACTTACATAAAATTTCATCCAATTATGAGTTTCTACTTCGTTTTGTTATACTTGCGATAGAACAACTGTTTCGAGCAGGTTTCTTTGGCTTCGCTTTTTCATCATTAGGTTTTTAGCTGTCTTCAGAATCCTTTGAGTGATTACGTGACGGCAGGCATTGTTGCCGCTGAGAGTGGCCAGCTCAGAAACCAGTATACCAGCGCTTTCTTCACTACCATCATCTGAAGAACTTGATGACGATGTTATACTGCTCGTTCCGCTACTTGATTCATCTTGACTATTAGCTCCAAGTGCTTCTAGCCGAGCGCTCCTTCGACTTGGACCTGGTGCTGGCTCCGGTGCTAAGAGTGTTGAAGATGAAACACCGTTCACGGCATTATTCCACTGAGGAAAACATGCACTTCGAGTTCTTGTTGAACCACGACTATTTTCATTTCCGTTATCCTCATCCGTTTCATCATCAGATGTATTGTTATGACGTATAGTTAATTTTCCGGGTGCTTCGCTGCCATTCGAGGGTTTATTTCTTGGTACCATTTTAGATGTACCAGACTTATTTTTCATAGGAAACAATTTAGAATTGACTTTATTATTTCATCTACGAGCCAATTTGCGATCTAAAATAGAATGAAGTTCAGGCCAATGTTGATTAAAATGTGGATGAAATACTTAATTGACTGCCTTGCAACTTCCAACACGACTAGATAGATAGATATTTTATTGAGTCTTTTTACGTAAAAACATTTCTAGGAATAGGTACAACAGGAAGCCCAGTATTCCCCTTCAGGCGTTGTAGAATTTATTTAGTGCTAGTAAAAATTTTCATAATATTGGTGCATCGGTGCCGTAAGGAGAATAATTATTTATTTTTGAGTTGGGGCATAATTATTTATATTTAAATTTAGCGTGAGGAATACTAAGGAGAAATTAATCTCTTTATTTGCTATATATAAACAATGTATATATATATATATATATATATATATATATATATATATATATATATATATATATATATATATATATATATATATATATATATATATATTATATATGTATGTGGTGACATCATCGTCACCTCGTTTAAGAAGTTTAATAAGTTATTTTCTGTTATTAATTATTATTATTTATTTCCCACACACACACCTGTCATATGTAATTATACTAATTTAAATTTAGATCAATCATGCTTTTTAAGAAGTAAAAATAAAATGTCAAATCAATTAATTATTAATTGGGAGTAGAGAAAATAGTTTGAATGCGATAAGTTGTTAATAAATATTTTACATATTAAATGTAATTAATTATTTTATCCAATTAAAATAAATAATTGAATTGTTCACCAGAAGATCAAAGGTTATTTATTGAATTCTTTGGAGATTACCAGACTAGACAAGATTGAGTAATAAATTAATATTACCAGACGTTAAGGAGTCTATGAAGATATTTAAAATTGTATACGATTATACAAAATCCTAATCAGGTATTTATTTTAGTATATGTTCTGCCGTTGCAGACAATACTACGCATTAGTAAATAATTATTTCATGTAGGTTCAAGGATATGTTAAATGAATATCATCACCAACTAGTTGTGACCTTACCCCATTGGACCCACATAATTGGTGACCCCGACAAGGCACAAGCGCCTCCTGTTTAAACAACATCAACAACCGGTTGGCAAACAATTGAATCGGAAAATGTTGAAATGCGAGTGAAGTGCACCGAAATTACCATTAACAGGATATGCACTTTATAAGAACAAACGGCGCGACAAATTGACGATTTTCATTAATCAAGACAAACGATTGATTACATATTTAGTGATCCCGAAATAAGGCACAAGCGCCTTCCGTATCTAATAAGGCACAAGCACCTTATATTTTCCGAAAGGCACAAGCGCCTTCAGTATTATTATATTCAAGAAACGATATCAATTTATTAACGAAAAATTAAGTCAATTGGATATTATTGCTTACTTCACAATTTCTGAAAGGCATGTAAGTTGATTATTTAAAATAATTATTAACTTTGATTATAACACAAATGTAATACACTTACAAGTACACAAATTTTAATTTATTAAGTGCGTTCATAGTTACTAAGCGCGGTTTTAATTTATTAAGTGCGTTTATAATTAATAAGCGCGGTTTTAATTTATTAAGTGCGTTTATAATTTATTAAGTGCGGTTTATTTTCGTTTTAATTATTTTTAATAATCTGTGTACGCGACACGCTAATGCCTGACTTTCAGGACATCATCGACAGAGGTGAAGGTGATCAATTAGATCACACATCTCCCACACAGCGAGTCGATATGACTGCTCCAGTCCAGAGAATTGAAACTGTTTCGGTGAAATCCATTCCATTTTAGAAGGAATTTCCTGAGGCATGGTTTCTTCAGTTCAAAGCACGATTGTCTCGTGCAGGAATTACTTCTGAACAAACCAAATTTACCCACTTATTAAGTGCGCTAGATCAGGATTTATTTAGAACCTTGAGTGATTTAATAACAAATCCTCCAGCTTCTAGTCCTTATTCGTGTTTTAAAAAAGCTCTCATTGAGAGGCTCTCAATTTCTGAAAATGAAAAATTGAAACAAGTTCTTACTGAACTTTCTTTAGGTGATAGTTCTCCTTCGCAATTACTTAGGGATATGCGTACCAGGAATGAAAGTAGATTAAGTGATATCATTATAAAAACTTTGTGGTTACAAAGATTATCCAATTTTATGCAAACTGTTTTAGCGTGCTACAATGGAACTTTAGATGAATTAGCTGCTTGTGCAGATAGGATCAATGAAATTCCTAGAACTAATTCAATGTATGCAATAAATGCATCAAATCAAAATATAAATAATTGTGCGGAAATTAAAAGATCTAAAGATCAAATAAATTTAGAAATTTTGAGAGATCTTACACAATCTGTGTCTAAATTAACTATTGAAGCATAATAAAAAAACCAAATAACATCTTTAAACCGTAGTAGAAGTTCTAGTAGTAATAACTTCAATAAACCTAATATAAGAAGTAATTCTTCAAATAGAAATAGTAATTCAAATATTTGTTATTATCATAATAGATTTGGAGATAATGCTTTTAAATGCGTTTCACCATGTAAATTTTCTTCTTCTCCATTAAAATCAAAACCATCGGTAAACTAATGGGACTACCTTCGAAGACGACAGGAGTTAGTTCCAAACTTAATAGTCGTCCATACATTTTTGATCCTTTGTCTAAATTAACTTTTCTGATAGACACTGGTTCAGAGGTATCAGTAGTACCTCCTAATTCAAGAAGAGCTTTGGAAGACAAAAGTTTCTTCCTTACTGCTGCTAACTGTTCTATTATAAAAACTTATGGGATTAAAAATATTCAAATCGAATGTGGTTTGCGTAGAGTTTTCTCTTGGAGTTTTGTAATAGCTGATGTTATTAAACCAATTTTGGGAGCAGATTTTTTAAAAAAATTTGGATTAATAATAGATGTTAAAAATAGATATCTAGTTGATCTTTTAACAAATATGAAAAGTAAAACAAAGATTTCAAATTCTTCATTAGAATCGTTAGCAATTTATTTTAATAATTCTATAGATTTGAGATTAAAAAATTTATTAAAGAAATTTAATAACATTATCGTTGATGATGGTAAATTACGACCAATTAAACATTCAGTTACTCATAGAATTTTAACTAATGGTCAACCAATTATTTCAAATGTTCGCAGATTAAGTGGTGAACGTCTTATTGAAACAAAAAAAGAATTTAATAAAATGATAGAAGCAGTAATTTGTCGTTCTTCCAAAAGTCCTTGGTCTTCCCCTTTACACTTAGTTAAAAAAAAATGGTGAATGGAGACCATGTGGGGATTATAGAAGATTAAATAATATAACAATATCAGATAATTATCCGATTCCCCACATACATGATTTTACTTATCACTTATTTGGATGCAAAACTTTTTCCACTATAGATTTAGTGAAGGCATACCATCAAATTCCTGTTGATCCAATTGATATCGAAAAGACAGCAATTTTTACTCCTTTTGGATTGTTTGAATTTCCTAGAATGACATTCGGACTTTGTAATGCTGCACAAACATTTCAACGTTTCATACATACTGTTTTAAGAGATTTACGATTCTGTTTCGTTTACCTGGACGATATTTTAGTAGCTTCTAAATCAGACGAAGAACATTCAAATCATTTAGAATTGTTGTTTAAAAATTTAAGCAATTATGGACTTACAATAAATTTGGAAAAATGTCTATTTCTTAAAAAAGAAGGAAAGTTTCTTGGACATTTAGTTTCCAATAATGGAATTGGACCATGTCCAGATAGAGTAGACGTTATTAAATCATTTCCGAAACCGGAAACCATCAAACAATTAAGAAGATATTTAGGAATGCTAAATTTTTATAGAAGATTTCTTCCTAAAGCTTCACAAATACATATGTATTTAAACAAATTGTTAATAGGTTCTAAAAAAGATGGTAACAAACAAATAATTTGGGATGACATTGCTGAAGATGCATTTATGAAATCAATACAACAATTAGCTGAATCAACTCAATTATATTTTCCTTCAGCAAATGCTCAACTGTCTTTAGTTGTGGATGCATCAAATTTTGCTGTAGGTGGGGTAGTTCATCAGAAAATTAATGATGAATGACAACCATTAGGATTTTTCTCGGCTAAACTAACAGCCTCTCAAATGAGATATAGTGCTTATGATAGAGAACTGTTAGCTATTTATTCTGCAATAAAACATTTTCGTTATCTTCTAGAAGGTTGTCCATTTATAATTTTTACAGATCAGAAACCATTGGCTTATGCTTTTAATCAATCTTCTGAAAAAGCCTCTCCAATTCAATCGAGGCAATTAAATTTTATATCGCAATTTTCAACGGATATCCGTCATATTTCAAGAAAAGAAAATTTAGTTGCAGATGCTTTATCACGAGCAGAAGCAATTGAAATTTCATCTAATATCGATTTTAAAAAAATCGCTAAAGCTCAAGATAATGATCCTGAGTTACAGGAATTAATTAAAAAACCTAAATTTAAAATTATTAAAATTAAATTAGATAACCCCAATATGGAAATTTTTTGCGATACTAATAATAATATTAATAGACCTTACATTCCTAAAGAATTTAGACAACAGATCTTTGAAAGTGTACATAATTTAAGTCATCCTGGTATTAAAGCTTCAATTAAATTGTTAACAAATAAATATGTTTGGAACAAAATGAAATCAGACATCAGAAGTAGAGCTTAAGCCTGTTTATCTTGTAAAAAGGTATAAAGCTAGCCGTCATGTTTCTGCTCCATTTTTTAACTTCGAAAATAACTCGAACCGTTTTGAAACAATCCATTTAGATATTATAGGACCTTTACCTACTTCAAATAATTTTAAATATTGTCTAACAATTATAGACAGATTTTCCAAATGGCCAGATCTAAAGTTAGCCGTCATGTTTCTGCTCCATTTTCTAACTTCGAAAATAACTCGAACCGTTTTGAAACAATCCATTTAGATATTAAAGGACCTTTACCTACTTCAAATAATTTTAAATATTATCTAACAATTATAGACAGATTTTCCAAATGGCCAGAAGCCATTCCATTATTGAATACTTCAACCGAGTCGATAGTTCAAGCACTTTGTGGTAACTGGATTTCTAGATTTGGGGTACCTAGATATGTAATTCCTGATCGGGGAGCTCAATTCGAATCCAGATTATTCGATGAATTAATTAAGAATTTAGGTTTCAAACGTAACCGTACAACAGCATATCATCCACAATCTAATGGACTTATAGAAAGATGGCATAGGACCTTAAAAGATGCTATTCGGTGCTATGAGAATCAGTCTTGGTCAGACATTCTCCCATTCATTTTATTAGGGTTACGTTCTTCATTAAGTGAAGATTCTAAGTTTTCACCTGCTATGATGTTATACGGGGAAAATTTAAGATTACCTGGAGATTTTCTAAGTAATAATAATATTAAAAGTAGTCAAGAAGAATTCATTATTAATTTACAATATTTTTTAAAAAATATTAGACCAGCAAAAATATCAGATCATTCTAATCATAAGATTTTTGTATTCAAAGAATTAAGTAATTGTTCTCATGTTTTTCTTAGAAAACCTCCAATTAAAAACAGTCTTTCTCAACCATATTCCGGACCTTTCAAAGTTTTAGAAAGGAATGATAAAATATTTACTTTAGATATTAAAGGAAAGTCAGTTAATGTTTCCATAGATAGATTAAAACCAGTTTTTCATTTCAATGAAAATTTTATTATGACAGGAGCTCGAATTGAGGAAACTACTAAGAAAAAAATAAGGTTTAACGCAGCCTAAAGGCTCGCTGGTGGGGGAGTGTGTGGTGACATCATCGTCACCTCGTTTAAGAAGTTTAATAAGTTATTTTTTGTTATTAATTATTATTATTTATTTCCCACACACACCTGTCATATGTAGTTATACTAATTTAAATTTAGATCAATCATGCTTTTTAAGAAGTAAAAATAAAATGTCAAATTAATTGATTATTAATTGGGAGTAGAGAAAATAGTTTGAATGCGATAAGTTGTTAATAAATATTTCACATATTAAATGTAATTAATTATTTTATCCAATTAAAATAAATAATTGAATTGTTCACCAGAAGATCAAAGGTTATTTATTGAATTCCTTGGAGATTACCAGACTAGACAGGATTGAGTAATAAATTAATATTACCAGACGTCAAGGAGTCTATGAAGATATTTAAAATTGTATACGATTATACAATATCCTAATCAGGTATTTACTTTAGTATATGTTCTGCCGTTGCAGACAATACTACGCATTAGTAAATAATTATTTCATGTAGGTTCAAGGATATGTTAAATGAATATCATCACCAACTAGTTGTGACCTTACCCCATTGGACCCACATATAGATACATATATATATATATATATATATATATATATATAGATATATATATAGATAGATAGATATATATATATATATATATATATATATATATATATATACATAGAAATGTGTATGTTTATAAATATATATTAACTTGTGTATATAGATATAAATATACACAGTAGGACTCCAATTATCAGAATCAATTGGGACCGGACCCCTTCGGATATCCAAAAATTCGGATGAAAAAGGGTATATTTTAAAGAAAAAGAGCTTGTTTTCGGTACTGTTGCATTATAATTAACTACTCTAGTGTACCTAAGCTGCAACAACGTATAGAATCTATTATGAACGCGACAGTACATAAAATGTTAAATGATAAGTTTTACATACATACTTTAATATGTAGTTCTCTTTAATATATACCGTTGTCACAGGATTTTAGAAGAACGTTTCCGGGAGGCGAGGTCCCGCAGGTGCTTAAAGGCTTAAAGTTGAATTGATTCACATTTCTATTGCCGCTCAATCCACGTTAAGGCGTTTTCAAAACAAATAAACACTTCTCCGTGCGTGGGAACATTTTCATCCTTGGTTTCTTCTCCGGTTTCATCGTTGTCGCTGGTATCATCTTATGGTTCGTTCATGACACTCTCTGCAATTTCATCATCTATCATAATAGGAAATCCTTGGTCGTCTTTATTACATTATAGCCATTCCTCCACATCATCAACATCGCATTCTGAACAGACCGTAATTTCCTTGGCAATGTCAACAAATGCTACCAGGGACAAACCCTCTTCCTGTTCATTAACGGCAGCTGTTGTTTGCTTTTGTCGGTGTTTACTTTGGTTATCGGCTTCCAGTTGTTCCTTTGTTGATGTGCCGTTTATTCTATTCCAAGCTCGTTTACGTGAAACACTTTCCACCATATTTTTGTATATGAATGCAACACTATTTTTGGAGCAACTGGCGTCGGTGGTGTCATTTGGTGCACTCAATCACGCCCTGATCCATAGGCTGCAGTAGACTAATAACATAACGTGGGAGGGTTAGGAATTTAAACTCGCTATTCCCACTCTCAAGAAGCTCAACTGGCGGATGAGTTGGTATATTGTCGATGATGAGTAGAACGTTTCCCCTTTTCCCGGTTTCTTTTTAAAATTTTTTTAACATCAGGTATGAGGGTTTTATTATACCATTTGAGAAATATACTCGAATCCATTCATGCACTTTTTTGGTTTGTATAAGTCACTGGCAAATTGTTAAAATTTTTAAAAGCTCTTGGCTTCTTTGCTCTGCCAATCATTTGCAATGGTAGCCGATGGTTGCATGTAGAGTTAGCACAAACGAGAATGTTGACGCGTTCCTTACTGATCTTATGCCCTGGAGCACTTTCCTCTCTTTTAGGTGCCAATGGTTTCCTAGGCAAAGCCTTTTAATTTAAACCAGTTTCATCGGCGTTGTAAACAAGATCCGAATCGTAGTCTTTAGTTTGCTTTTTAAAAGTTTCCAGAAAGCTTTTGGAAACTTCACGATCGGCAGACAGTTTTTCTCCCACTACATCTGACTCCCAAATGCCATGCCTAGATTTAAAATTGTGGAGCCAACCTTGGCTTGCATACTCAAATATGCCCATTTTTCACTAAATATCAGTGCTCTTTCACATTAAATTTGACCTGAAATCGTTTGTCCAATTGAACGTTGCCATAGGAACCACGTGAAAACCGCGTTTTCAAGCTGCCCATTTTTAGCTTTTTTCACTACTTTCCTAGATGAACATCCATCTTCATTATCTAATGCACTTACAAAACTTGAAATTTTAGCGCTGTTAGTTTAAATGCCCGATATTGTAGCCGCTCCGATGCCAAACCTCTCTGCAAGTTGTTTTCCAGGCACATCTTTATTTAATTGATTGACAATTTTCACTTTATCACTCAGCGAAAGCACAACACGTTTACGTTTTGTACTCATTTCGGACACTAAATCCAGCAGTAGACGCTAAACGCAATGTCAACACAAACGACAGTAGAAGACGCTAAACGTAATGTCAACTCATGCAGCGGTCGAATGCTCGGATGCGGATAGATACTCTAGTGTGCACGCGCAAGTGAACTTAACCAACAAAGATGAGAGCAGCAAAGCAGATAAGGTAGACTGGTGGG